>VYXB01000155.1:0-17556 GCA_013397135.1 Pachyramphus minor
CCAAGCCATGATGACAACCAAATTGTGTCAGAAGTCTAGGCTGTGCATCCCATAGTGCTGGGGAATTACTAAGTCCTAGGTACTACTCAGCTGCTGATGCACTGATAATACTTGGAATTTAAAAGGGAAAGAAACAGTATCTTGTCAGAAGGCATAGTTCCTAAATGATGGCTTTCAGCAACCAAAGTGGGTTTGGGGGCTTCATGCCCTTCTTGTAAATTTGTCCCTAACATGTCAGGTCTCTTTAATGGAAGGTATTCTTAAGGAGAGTGTTGTAACGCTTTCATCTTTTGAGGAGGAAAAAAAAAAAGAAATTAAATAAAAAGACTTTTTCTTTCTTTCCTGTTAGTGACAGGTTTATCATATTTGTAGGACAACTTTTGTGTCATGATTGCTCATTAAAAACAGGGTCTAGGGCACTGAGCGTTTGTAAAGTTTCTCTTTTTTTTCGGGTTTGTAGCTAATCATTATAATTTCTGAAGCAGAGTGATAAGTAGGATAAGGATGTTTTTAAAAGAGTGGTGACACCGAGTAGAAAATGAAATGTCAAATTGACCCAGGTCTTTTTTTATTTCATTAAATAGAGCTTCTTACAGTCACATTAATCAGGATATCGTTGACTACAAGAATCTGTATTAAAATTTGCTTAAAGCTCACACTTAGCAGAGAAGTTTGTTGAAGGTTCCTGGCACAAAAATACAAATCCTTCTCACTATCAGCAAGCAAATTTCCAAAAAGATCATACAAAACACAAAAAAGAAAAAACTAAAGGAAAATAGCACCACATTAAATGTTATGCTGTGCATAACTATTCTTTGGCAGAGGGGTGAAAATCAGCAGCTTTAAGTCATTCATACAGCAAATTCCAACATCTTATAATTACAATTTCTCTCCATATGCTTTTGTGACATTTATCTTGATTTACATTTTATTTAGTTAAATTGCAAACTGTGTGGATCAGGGCCTGCATCTCATATGTGTCTGTGAAGCATGCAGCAGAATTTGGCTATTATGCAAATTGACTTATAACCTTCTGTGATGATATGGCACGATGGGTTGATCAGGGCAGAGCAGTGGATGTTGTCTACTTTGACTTCAGCAAGGCTTTTGACATTGTCTCCCATAGCGTCCTCGTAGGTAAGCTCAGGAAATGCAGGTTAGATGAATGGACAGTGAGATTGATCAGAACTGACTGAATGCCGGAGCTCAGAGGGTCATGATCAGCAGAGTAGAATCCAGTTAGAGGGCTGTAGTTAATGGCGTTACCCAGGGATCAATATTGGTCCAGTCTTAGCCAATTTGTGTATCAATGACCTGAACAAAGGGATAGAATGTACCCTCGGCCAGTTTACTGGTGATATGAAACTGGGGGAAGTGACTGATACACCTGAAGACTGTGCTGCCTTTCAGTAGGACCTTGATAGTCTGGCAAGCTGGGCAGAGAAAAACCTAATGAGGTTCAATAAGGGCAAGTGTAGGGTCCTGCACCTGGGGAGGAATAACCTCCAGTACCAGTACAGGCTGGGGGCTGCCCTACTAGAGAGAAGCTCTGCTGAGAAGGACCTGGGAGTCTTGGTGGAAGACAAGCTGACCATGAGCCGACAGTGTGCCTTTGAGGCCAGGAGGGCCAAAGGTATCCTGGGGTGCACTGGGAAGAGTGGCCAGCAGGTTGAGGGTAGTGATCCTATCTCTCTCTTCAGGCCTAGTGAGGCCACATCTGGAGTGCTGTGTCCAGTTCTGGGCTCCTCAGTATAAGAAAGACAAGGAGCTACTGGAAAGGTTCCATCAGAGGGACACAAAAATGATGAGGGGTCTGGAGCATCGCTCTTGTAAGAGTCTGCAGGAGCTAGGCCTGTTTAAAGAAGAGAAGACTGAGAGAGGATCTCATCAATACACAAAAATTTTCAAAGTGAGTGAGAAGAAGATGGTGCCAGACTCTTTTCAGTGTTGCCCAGTGACAGGACATGAGGAAGAATTTTACACGGAGGGTGGTAGAGCACTGGAACACGCTGCCAAGGACAGTCGTGGAGTCTCCCTAGCTGGACACATTCAACAGTCACCTGGACAAGTTCCTATGCCACCTGCTTTAGGCAACCTTACCTTGGCAAGGTATTGGACTTGATCATCTCCAGCAGTCCCTTCCAACCCTAACAATTCTGTGATTCTGTGACTTGAAGTATAGGGTGCATAGGTAATGTTGTTCATCAAAGACAAAATATTGAAACCTGTTCTTCACTCTTAGGTAGTCTGGTTAGGCCAAACTTCTCATGTTATTGAAAGTTTCTCATGGGTAAAGGTGAAATGAAGATTTGATAAATAAAACTGTTATTTTTCTGTGCTCTGGAGCTACATCCATTTCTTTCTTATACTGTTGTGCCCAAGAAGATATGATGAAAGGAGTGATAAAATTAAATGTTCCTTATGTTACTGTAGTAAATCCCACATGTACCTATGATTGTGTTTAAGGAAAAGAAAAAGCTTGCAAGAAGTAGTGCTACCTTTATGTGTCTGTTTTTTCAGTTGTTAGAAAAAGGGTATTGTACACAGAAATTTATGAAAACAGTGTTTTGAGGAGGGAAAAAATGGTGGAAAATTTCCTGTAACTTTTTCATAGAGATGATATCTTCATGCTCTAGAGAAGTTAGACAACTTTTCCTTGTTTAATTTATTTTTTAAACAAAGTATACCCTATATGAATGATAAAACACCATTTGGATTATTAAAAAAACCTCAACAAAGTCTGTGTACTGGTGCATCTTATGAAACTTAAATATGTGGCTGTAATGAGACAAAATGGTAAAAGAAAGGCATAGGAAAACCCCATTTCTGTATGTATCTTACAGTATATACAGCTTTCACATCCCCTGAAAAATTTGGATAACATGGTCCCTTGGCCCAGCTATTTTTGCATGTTGCTTAGGATCGAAGTCCTATTTTTGCTACAAGTCTCCTGATTGCTCCTGTTTACTGTGCCTTGGTAATCATTGTGAGGGGGCCTTGGACTCTTCTCTGCCCCTCCCCATCCATCGTATTTGTCAGTGCAGGGGCTGTTTTCACAGTCAGGAAAATGTAACCAGGACATCCTTGTTTCTTTAAATCTTGATCTGAACTGGAACTTCTGAATACAGAAGAGTATGTTACTGCACTCTCCCTACTGATCTGAGAGCACAGAGGACTTTAGGACCTGCACCTCACTATGCAGTGCTAGTTGCACCCAGCATCTGGGTGAAATCTAGTTTAAGCAGTGAAATACCAAAGAGATTTTCCACAGCCTCTGAATTACTGCTTGCTATGTTTTGCCTGTTTTTGATATCATATGTTACTAATCCATTGGTTTCACCGTCAGACAGAAAAATCCCCAAAGTTTTACCTGTGGCACTTTGTTTACATAAAGTATGAGGAAATGGAATTGAGTCTTCTTTGCTTGGACATCTTGTTATTCAATGTATTTCTTCACTCTTGTCAAAATATCAGCAAAATAATTTTGAGTATTTTGTTGAAAATAATAATAAAAAACCTATTTAACTGTTAAAGTATAAATAAACCAAACACATTACAGACTTTCTTGTTACGGTTCTAAAATCACTTGGGCTTGAAATTAAGATTGGCAAGACATGACTGCATTTATTAAGGAGAAAATGAAGTATTAATTGTTCTGTTTTTCAGCATCCAGTCTGCAATTTGAATATCTAATCAGTTTCTTCTGTAACCTCTAACTGATATAAGACTTTACTGCCTTGGAATTGTTCACATGGAGTTCCAAACATGCCCTAGTTATTATGCATTTTATTTTTTTTAACTGACATTGAATATTCCAGCTTGCTTTTCAGCTTTGCTGCTCCTGTCATTGCCAGACAAATAATATCAATAATCTGAAAGTTTTAGTATTTCACTCCTTTGAAGTTGTAAATAACTGATACTTTGAGAGAAGCTGTTATTCAGGGACTTTGTAAAATGAAGTGTGATAACACACAAATAAGGCTTTGAGTTGACTGGCCTACTTCTGAGATCTGATTCCGAGGTCTGATTCTTCTCATTGAGTGAGCAGTAGAAGAGCTAAAACTGATAGTATTCCAGTGGTAGAAATTTACAGTGTTCCTTCTGATAAACCACCTTCTGCCTTACTTAAAGCAATATTTACTACTTGTCAAAGTCTACTGAGGCCCTTGTAACTGCACCTTTGTTCCATATGCCTGCTGTCTAACCAGATGTCTCACACTTTCTCAGTCTGAAAGGAAATAAATTAAAAGCAATAAAATCAACACTGATCTATTTTGTGCCAACTCACTGGCTTTCCCAGTGAAAGTCACTAGGCAAAAAGGCAAAATGTAGGCTTTCCTAGTGAGTATCAGGTATCTGCATGACTGAGTACTTAAATATAAACCTGTTCTCTGTAGTGATTCATTAATTAATGATCTGACCAAGTAGACACAAGGGGGAAGAAAACACAGGTAGAACTCTTGGAAATGGAATTAATATTCAAATACTACAGACAGTTTTCAAGACAGCAGCCGAGTGACTGAAATGAATAATGAAGTGTGTCTTAAAATTGCATAGAAACTGATGAACCTGTGGATAAGTGAGTCAAAATAGTTTCATTTCATGGAAATGAAAGAATGCCTATATTGGAGGAAAGGGGAAGGGAATATTCATCTTTTTGTATTTGTTACATGTTATTACCCTTTTTCTCTGTTTTCATAGCCTTACATATACACTATTTGTTAGACATAATTTGATGACATTCTAGTGAAAACAGGTTTTGAGACATACTTTGCTCAACATGTGTGGTAATCCAGGCCTAAGAAATGACAGCCTGGAGCATTAATGGGAAGAAGGGGTGTTCTTGCTGTTAAAGCACCAGCAAAGGGGTCTTCAGAGATCTGGTTTTACCTCTGAAAGCTGTTGAGTGCTCTATGTGATGTTAAGCAAGTCACTCAAGCATAGGCTCTTTCATCAGCATCTCTAATTGTTTGTGTGGTTTTGAAAATGACTTTCCATAAACTGTCACAGTACTTTTGTGTTTGTCATAGTTTCCACTTATGTATTTAAAGTTCAGCTCTATCGTGACAGAGATGGATGTCTCTTGGTTGCATTGTAGAACACCTAGTGAACAAAAGCCCTTCATGTGAGTTTCTAGGCACTGTGAATGGTGAATGTGTATTTCCACATCCTGAGGACCCAATTCTTAAACAATAGTAAACTGAACTTGAATTGTACTCTGGCTTCTTACATTAGAAAAGCAATTTCTATACATATATTACTAATTTAATGGTTCTTATTACACTCTTTCTTGAGTGAGTGTTGAGGATTGTGCTCGGCCTTATACATCAGTACTCTTGTCAGTCAGGAGAACAAAGTATGTTTTATGGAATGGATTTGTGGAACTGTAAACTTTTCCAGGCTTATGCTGAACTAGTTCAATGTTTTATATGCATCTCACAGTGAAACTTATACCTGAAACCCATAAGAAACACTTCTGAGACTTGAATTCATAACTTTATGTAATATGAATTTAGATGTTACTTTCTCCAAGAATACAAGTTTTCTATAAGTGGTAGAGACCACATTCTCAAGACTATTGTATTACTACTATACTGTATTGTCAGAAGCAAAACTTGGAGATCTTTAGAAGTGGAGTTGATCCCTAAGGCAAATAGAAATATTTCAATTCTTTGGGCTTGAGTAAAGACAGAGTGAGAATTCTGAAAAATAGTAAAAAATAAAATGTGTTATAAAAAACAAAAACTTTGACTACTGGCTGTCTAGTGGGATTGAAAGCTTGACTTAGGACCTTCCTCCATATAGGATGGATGGAGAGAGGTACCAAAAATTAGAATTACTATAAACTATAAACTATGGCTCTAAATATTTTGAGAACACTTCAATTGCATGCAGCAAGGGGCTGCTGCAGGAGAGCTTATCTGGTCTACAGTGGTCAAGAGAAGGTGCTTCTTTTATGTATCTGTTAAAGTGCAGGACTGTGCACCTGTGTGAGGGTGCATCCTATGTCTTTTTGAAACATTATAGAAGTGGATTGGTATAATGGAAATCTAGGACTGCCTAGTGTCCTGCTCTTAAGGGTTTCCACAGCCACAGGGATTACATCTTCCTACACTGGTTACCCTGAAATCTTCCTCACCACAAAGAATACCAGGAGTTTATTTATGAAAGTCAGAAGTAGGCACCAATTTTAGATATATGTGCCATAAAGGAAATACACACCCTGTTTCAAAAGTAAAAGCTCTTTCTGTTCTGTTGCTCTCTGATAAGCACGTTTTTTGTACTTAGGATGCATTTACATGAGGCATTTCTGTTTGGAGAGGTATGTTGGCTTGAATAATACCATAAACATAATTGGTTTTCATCCAGACTTTAGTTTTAGTTCTGAATTCCAAAAAGAGGTAATTTCTGTTGGTCCTTTTACATTGGCCTTTGGCAACCTCAGATGACTCACTCTCTCAGTCTTGAGTATGCTTTCAGCAAATTATTGTCCACCTTGAAAAACAGACCTCTTTCTTTCCCCAGGAGGTCACTCACAAATCGTGATGTCTTGATGTTTATTGGCTTATACAAAGATATGTATGCTTATGCAAGTACTTGTAAATGTTGACATAAAGCTTTTGCCTGAGATCTGATAAGCTGTATGTCACAGCACACTGTATAGAAATGGCCAGTAGAACACTTAACGCAAATTATTTTAAGTAGTAGGTCGATAAAATTAAGTCTGTGCAATAAATCAGTAAGTTGTGGTGATATATACATACATATATGTATATATGTTAGGAAGATATTCTTTACTATGAGGGTGAGGAACTGAAATAGGTTGCCCAGAGAAGTTGTGGATGCCCCATCCCTGGAAGTGTTCAAGATCAGGTTAGAGGAGACTTAGAGCACCCTGATCTAGTGGAAGGTGTTCCTGCCTATGTCATGGGGATTAGAACTAGATGTTCCTGCCAATCCAAACCATTTTATTATTCTATAACTTAGTCTTGCCACTCTTTGGAGCTCTTTTTCTTAAAACTGCCTGTAAGGAAATACATGGTTTTGTATGGAAGTATGAAATGATTGTAACCAAAGCATGTCCTGAATTGTTTGAGGCAAAGTTTTCAAGTGAACTTCACTCTGTGAACCTGCTTTCATGTGATGATTCTGGTTAAGGCATTGCTTTGTGTGCCTGCTGCTTACTTCTGCCAGAATTTAGTCTGTGACTTGGCAAAACTCTCCACAGAGCCTGGCATTCTGTAAGAAACTGCTCTGGTTAATAATAAACCACCCTTTAAGACCAAGGTCTACAGAAGGTTTAGCTGTTGAATTTTAACACTTTATGTAATCAACCAGTACTGTTTCTAGATATTTTGTACTATGCATGTTGACATTAGAAGATTTAAAGTTTTGTACAGGAATTAACACGGGTTTTGTTTAGGCTCTTGTAGGAACTGGATGTCTGCATTTCTGAGACAATGGTCTACACTTTTTTTTCATGCTACTTCCTGAACCTCATTCTGCCCTCTTAGTGTATAACTTTTTGTGTATATAGATTACTAAGGATAATTCATAAAGGCTGTCTCTATGACCTCATTTTATGTAGTTCACACAATTCAAACAGACAGATCTCTTGTCAGAATCCTTAAAGCTGTGTTTCTGACAGCACTATCAAGTAGCAGAGGAATGATTATATTGTCAAAAGACTGACATTATATTTCTCATGATCAAATACTCTGCGTAAAGGCTGGACTATGAGAGAAAGAAGTAATTTTTGAAAATATGCACTTGTATAGTAGAGAAGTCAAGACAAAAAATGAAAATAGAATTTCTGGTTTGATTGGTTTGGCTGGATTGATTTAGTATTCAGGCTTACCTAACCATCCTTGTTGAATTGTCTTTATTTTCTTGATAGACTAGGATATCATATAACTTTTCTTATGTTCTCCCCCTTTTAATCTATGGAATGAAATGTAAGAGAAATGAATTGATTTTGCAATATCTTTCTGACTATTATTTTGAAATTTTATGAAGAAATGGAAAGCCAGTAATAATGATTCTTTTCACATTCTCTTGCCTCTTCTCCCAGTAGAATAAAATAAAAATCATGTCTTCAGAGTGAAATATTCTCATGAAAAAGTTAAATTAGCTAAATTATATCTATTTTTGCTCTGCAGGGAAAAAAGCCAAGATGACTCCTCAGCAAATTATATTTCTCCAGAGCTGATTCTCTTACCAAACTTTTTATCTTTTTAATATAAGAAAAAAAATAAGGAAGACAACAATTCATACCTTATGCAAATTTAATGTAAGAGTTATGAATATTCATAATAACAGAATAATTTCAGCTGCTGACTTGTGAATGTCAGTGCAGTTACCCATCTTTGCCCTACCATTGGTGTGTGACTATTAGAGATTTTTGAATGTGTGGTAGCTTCAGAAACAACTTGACATGGCACTTAGTGCTGTGGTTGAGTTGACAGCATAGTGTTCGGTCAAAGGTTGGACTCAGTGATCATGGAGGTCTTTTCCAATCTAAATAATTCCATGATTCAAGAATACCTAGGTAAGAATGGATACACAGTGTAGTATCATATGCAACAATAGTGGCTTTAATACCTGGAAAGAGAGGACTTCTGACTTAGGTAGTCTTCTGTAGGGTTGTTCCTGAGCAGGTGCAGCTTGGAGCCCTTTTTAACCCGTTCATGAGTGATAGGACTTTTAAAGTTCCCCCAAAACTCTGATTACAAAGAAATACCTTAAATCAGTTCACCAAACATTGAAGGAGATTGTATTTACCCCTCCCATCCCCCATCCCTGTATTTTTTGTGGTATTTGGGAACTGTGAGGATTAAAGGGTTTCTGCACTGCTTTATACAACTCTATTTTGATAAGATGTTGTAAGTATAATAGATACAACTCTGTTAGATGAATCACAAAAGTCTCAGGGGAACCATGATGCAATCATTTTGCCAGACTCTTTCTACTTTATGCTCTTGTATCTCCCATAATTTGTGAGCTCTTTTAAAAAAGATCAGACATCCTCTTTGATTTCATAATTCAAAGTTCATTATCTAGAAGCTGACCTGATGGCCAGATCTCTGTGATGTCTTCCCATATGGAACATATAGGATCTCTTTTCTTGTTAGCAACTTCTGTGAGTTAGGAATGTAGGTGCATCACCTGCACAGCTATAAGACAGGGTAATAGTTGCCATGGCATCTCTACCTTTCTTCCTCCCTGGAAGTACTCTCAACTCTCACAATGTTTTCTGGCCTGCTTTAGCATAGAACCATATTGTAAAAACAAGAGCTTTTGCCTGGTTGTACAGCATTAGTGGAGAGGTAAGGAAACATTCGCTTTTCCTGAGTTAAAGGACAAATATTGTCTCTGTTGTCCAGCATTTTGAGGATAAATTTTAAAGATCTAATTAAACAGCTCTGAAGCAGAAAGGAAAGAAGGAATTTCTCAAAAATCAGTAGGTTTGTGAAATCCAAGGCAATTTAACATGAGAGTGAGCAATAAGTTAGAATAATGAAAGTCATAAAATCTCATTGAACCATACTGTGACTACTTGCACCTCTTAAGAGAAACTTTATTACAAATCTTTGACATTCTGTTGTGGTCTGTAGTATAAATAAAAAATCCGTGCCTGATTCTATTTTTAATTTGCAACGATTAGTCTCTCGGACATGCAAAAAAAAAAGTGTAAATATGGGCAGTATAATTTTACATTTGAAGCAGAGAGAAATGTATTGAAGAAGTAAGATGTTGTATTGGAGTTTGCTTTTTCTGAAATTGTCTAATCACTTAAGGGAAAGAGAGGAATAGCATAACTATCTAAACCTACTGTTAAGCAGGTTAAGAAATACAGTGATCAGTTATCAGAGCAATGTGACATGGACTTTCTTTTTTCCCCAAGACAATTGTGCTGTGATCCATGATTCTTGTATAGCCCTGTTTATGTTTCACTGCCTCCAGGCATTAAATATGAGTTTAATAGAGCTTGTGGTAGGAAGAATGACTAATTACTTGAGCTTCTGACCCCTGTTCTGCTTTGGAAAGATTTAGTATCTATTGACATGAGTGCACCCACCCCCGTGTTTGTATTATTGATCATCTTTTGACAGCCACTGGCTGATGCAAGCACTACTGTAATTGTAAAAATTATGAAGTTGTGTGTGTGGAAATTATGCATCTATGAAGAACTTTACTAAATGCATATCTTTCAAAGAATCTTGGGATGTAAGTTTGTCCTTCATTTGGACTACACAGGTCTACACACTAATACTTCCCAAATCAATCTTCTCCATACAACTAGGACAGATGCACTGCTGAAATCCCCCTCTTCCTTCCCACACCCACCCTTAAATTTCTATTCTTTATAAATGGTTAGTTATGTGTTTTATCATGAGTCTCCCCATCCATCTGAGATGTCAGCAAACAGAATGAAATGAACACCCTCTGTGGATTTTCATCATTTTTGGAAAAAAGACCCTCTTTTATCTCACTTTTTTTAATGAAAAAAAAAACCCGCCCCATCTAGGTAAAAATTAAATCTTTCTATATGTTAAAAAAAAGGCATATTTTCATTTCTTTGTATTACCTCATTACTGTCAAAAGACAGGGGAAAAAAGTTTTGCAAATACTCTCCTAATGAAGCCAGAGACAAATAGAGCAATGTTTGCCCCGCTGCCAGCCTTGAAGGAGCAATAAAGGGATCATCAGCACCCTGTCTAATTTTTCCTTTTTTTTTTTTTTTAAATTTAAGAGGGTTTTGCACGTTTTGGACGGCACTTGCATGATAAATCCTGAGTATACTCTTTCTCTAACTGCTGCCAGTGATTGTATTCTATATTCTAGAGGACAGGGCTGCCATCTGGAGAGAGCCAGACAGGCTGGAAGAATGGACTATCACTACCTTGCGAAATTCGTCAAGTCCTGTACCTGGGAAAAAATAGTGCCTTGCACCAATACAGTCTACCGACTGACTAGATGAGGAGCAGAAGAAAAGGACCTGGGAGTCTGGGTAGACAACAAGCTGCACAGCTTGGTAGGTAGTGAGAGACAAGGGAGATTGTATTTAAATTGATTATAAAGAAAAACGTTTTCAATATGAAGAGAGAGAAAAATTGAAAGAAGTTGTCCAGAGACATTGCATGCTCTCCATCCTTCGAGGTTTTCAAGGCCAAACTGGATAAAGCCTTGAATAACCTGATCTCATCTCATAGCTGACCTTGCTGTCAGCAGGGAGTTAGAATTGAGACTTCAGTGGTCTCTTCCAAGCTGTGTTATCCTATGATTCCATTTTAAATATCAGTAAGTACTTGGATTTTAATGCATTATTTTCACTTTTGTTATCTACTTTCTTGTTCTATTAAATAAAATATTTTGCAATAAACAATACTGTCATTAGTATGCTGATTGTCTAGCAGTTACTTAAGATAGGCAGTGACCAGTGCTGAGGGAACTGATGGTCTTTGGGTAGTTTTGCAAAACTTTGTATATTCTTGCCTTGCAAGAAGAGTGAAATAAGTTGTTAAAATTTTGTACCTTTCACTGTTATTTTAAGAACTTAGATATGTTTCAGTTTTCTTGAAGACATAGCTGAAGATTTGTTGTCTGTTTTATAGAAATCTTTACAAGACTTAAGGGATGTGTTTCATACTGTGAAAAATAGAAGTAACAAAGCTTAACTTGCAAGTAATAATTTTAAATGAATAGAATAAAATGAAAGACTGGTTTCTTCTGTGATCCAATATTTATGTACAAATTTCAAATAAGGAGAATTGTTTTCCACTCCTTGCCCATTTATACTGGTTTTACTCTTTTCAGCACTTCTCCTTTGCTCTTACATGCTTTCATTTCATATTTTGGTACAGAGTTCAGAAGAAAGGAATAGCCTCAGGTTCTGATGTAAATATGGGCCAAAAAATTTTCTTGCTAATAGTCCACAATTGGTGACTTCTCACAGGCAGAACATATGAGTTATTTTAAGAAAAAACCTTTTGCTTCAATAATTTGGGTTCAAAGATGCTTCAGAAGTATGAATGGACAAATTTATTTTAAAATTATACGGGAAGTAAAAAGATAAGTTCTTAATACAAATCGCATTTCAAAATCATAGAATCACAGAATAGGGACCTTAAAGATCATCTATTTCACCCCCCCTTCCATGAGCAACCTGGCCTTGAACACTTCCATGTATGGGACATCAACTTCTGTGAGCAACCCATATCTTACCTCCCTCACAGTAAAGAATTTATTCCTCATATTTAAATTAAACCTATTTTCCTATCAGTTCTAGAATTGCCTGCAATTTAGTCCAGAAAATAATATTGCTCTACTGAAGTCCTCAGAATTTTGTCCCATTACTTTAGACTCATAATGAATGTGACTCCATTGTGTCCTTAAGAGATGAATTCCGCCAGTGAAAAAAAGTCATTGGAACAACATCTGAATCTCAGACAACCTGTTTGAAAACTGTCTGGACTCATTTAGACTGCTTATGTGGGACTTTTCATTAAAAAAATATAAAAAAAAGTCACTGGAATTTTTTGTGTGTAACTATGTGAATAGATTGACACCTATCCACTTCCTGATTTAAAAGATTTTACTATCAGGGAATGTTCACATAATAAATCTGAAATAACAATGAAGTTATCCTTCTGGTTCTTTTCCCTTGTTGTGCCTGCAGTTTTTGTTACATGTCCGTTCTTTATTATATCTCTGGGGTTTTTTTGTTTATGCATGTATGCACACTAAGAGTGTTGCCTAACTGAATCAGGCCACAATTTTTTATTTATATTTTTGGTTTTTGAAGCTGGTTTTTAGGTCCAAGAGTCTTTCTTTACAAAACAGACCTTAATGCTCTGAAAATTCTTTCCTTTTAACATATGAAAGATACTTAGTGACAGGGAATCTCGTGAGGAAACAGCTTCAAGGGATTTGGTTTGGAGATCTCAGAGGAAGGACAGAGATTTTGATGGCTTAGATGAATTATTCTGTTATTTCCAAAATAATCTACTTATATTTCATTATTTCCATAGTACAAGAAAAATCAATTGTAAAAAACTTAATTTAGTTAAGGAATGCTCTATTTGTCTCCTATAACTTCCGAATAGATATGTGTTAGTTGAGATACTTAATTTCTTTTAATTCCTAGTAAAATATTTCTGTTTGTATAAAATTCTCATATTGGTTCCTCTTGAATTATAACCCCTGTTTTAATGAAAGGTTGATCTAAGAATGCTGAAGGCCTGGAAGGCTCTGCACCCCTGAATTTAGTCCTCTGCTACAGAAGGAGATACAAAAACTGTACAGTTAGGATGGATTTATGGAACTTGTATTTCATAAGGCCCAAGATCTTGCAATAAACTTTTGACTTTGACTATCACCCTGCCCCAAGCTGTAAGTATTTTATGTGTCAGAAAGAAACCAGGGGGTCACCACAGAAAGTATTTTGGTTCTCTGGAAGCTATTTCCTTATAGAAAACCCCAGAGTACCCAAGGAAGCAGGCCATGTGTTATTTTACAGTATTTAATAATGTCACGTATGTGAAATATTTCTACCAGATTCTATGTGATATTATTTTAAAGTCACACCTGAGTAAAAAAAACCCCTCAGCTCTGTTTCCAAGACTTTAAAGTCACTGGGCATCCCTTTTTGGTTCTCTTGGGTTATCAGAGGAAGCTTGAGGTAGTGGATTAATTCAATTCACGATTGAATAATCTGTTTTCCCCGTTTATACAGTATCACAACCTCAAAAATTTCTACTACATTGCATGACTTGCATTTTTTGAGTGACTTCTTTGCTCTCACAGTTCAATGTTGGAAACATTCAGAACCCCACTTCTCCTAGGAACAGAGAAGGTTGGGGTGTACCTCCNAACCCCTGTTTTAATGAAAGGGTGATCTAAGAATGCTGAAGGCCTGGAAGGCTCTGTACACCTGAATTTAGTCCTCTGCTACAGAAGGAGACACAAAAACTGTACCGTTAGGATGGATTTATGGAACTTCTATTTCATAAGGCCCAAGACCTTCCAATAAACTTTTGACTTTAACTATCACCCTGCCCCAAGCTGCAAGTATTTTATGTGTCAGAAAGAAACCAGGGAGTCACCACGGAAAGTATTTTGGTTCTTTGGAAGCTATTTCTTTATAGAAAACCCCAGAGTACCCAAGGAAGCAGGCCATGTGTTATTTTACAGTATTTAATAATGTCACGTATGTGAAATATTTCTACCAGATTCTATGTGATATTATTTTAAAGTCACACCTGAGTAAAAAAAACCCCTCAGCTCTGTTTCCAAGACTTTAAAGTCACTGGGCATCCCTTTTTGGTTCTCTTGGGTTATCAGAGGAAGCTTGAGGTAGTGGATTAATTCAATTCACGATTGAATAATCTGTTTTCCCCGTTTATACAGTATCACAACCTCAAAAATTTCTACTACATTGCACGACTTGCATTTTTGAGTGACTTCTTTGCTCTCACAGTTCAATGTTGGGAACATTCAGAACCCCACTTCTCCTAGGAACAGAGAAGGTTGGGGTGTACCTCCTGTTGACAGCAGTGACTAATATTCATATTACAGGGATGTTTATTTAGGAAGGACTTAGCATGGTGGCTGAATTGTTGAAAATTACTTCTTGTGTGTCAATAATTTGAATCCACACTTTCCCAGGTTTTGGTGGGTTGACCTTGATTGAACGCCAGATGCCCACACAGCTGCTCTATCACTCCCCATTCCAGTCAGACAGGGGAGAGAGAACAAGATAAGAACAATCTGAAGGTTGAGATAAGGCAATTTACTAAAGCAAAAGTGAAAGTTTGCATGTGCACAAGCAAAGAAGAAAATAACAAGGTTTATTCTCTACTTCCTCTTAGCAAGCAATGTTCGTCCAGTTCCCAAGAAGCAGGGTTTCAGCAACATGTAACACTTTCTTAGCAGGCAAATATTGTAAACAACAAATACTATCCCTCTTCCTCCTCCTTGTCTTAGCTTTCATATCTGAGCTGATGTCGCTGATGGTATGGAATATTAATTTAGTTAGTTTGAGTCAGCTGTCCTCCTTGTGTCCAGGATCTTGCCCTTGACTGGGGAAGGAATGTTTCGGTACTGACGTTGTGGTTAGCAGCAGCCAAAACACCGGTGTGTTATCAACACCTTTCTGGCTAACAATGCAAAGCACAGCACTGTGAGGGCTGCTATGGGGAAATTAACTTCATCTCAGCAAGATTCAATACAGAGGGTTTTGTTAATGCTTCTGACATTTCAGTCTTAGTTCCACCCTCCATCCCACATTTGTCCTTTCCCTTTCTTTTGAGTTTCCCAAACTATGTCTGCCTTTTTCTACTCCTCTTTTATTTTAATTGGGCCTCAGCTGTTCCTTCATGCTGTCAGCTCTTAAATGTACACCCACCTTTATTTGATGCTGCGCTAGATGTCTTCAGCCCTATCATCTGTGCCTGACAGAACAATAACTAATTCCTCTTCCCATGTAAGCTCTCCTGTAGGTATTATTTCTGGGATCTTCAGACATATTATGGGAAGGGAAAATTACACATTGGCTCTCCCTTTCATATTTAATAATACATTTCAAAAAGTGATTCTTAGAGTGAATGTAAAATTTCAACTGCATTAGTCTAAAAGAAATAACATTTACTAAAAAATAGTACTCCTAAGGTCCTTTGAGTCTTTAGCAGGTAAATCTCCCATTGATTTCAGAGTAAAAAATGTTTTTAAGAAATGAAGGGTGTTGTATATTCTCATTGTTGTTATTGTTAAAATAAGATAGTATGTTTTGCAGGTTACTAGTTCACTGTAAATCCACGCATTCATTGTCATTGAAGATATTGTGGTTTGTATCTCCCTGCCACACTTCATTTAATTAAGGTAGTCCATTTTTTCTCTTTACTTCAGATACATTAATAACTTGTATATATCTGCTCTTTAGCTAAGCATTTTTTGGAACTCAGGATTTGAAAGTATCCACATTTGGCTTTATAGCTGTAAAAATCCTCAAAGAGGGGAGAAGAACCCTCAACAAACCAAACATATGTGGTATCTTTGGTAAAAATAAGGCTGTGTATAACCAAAGAAATTTTTCCTTGAGTCTGGTCCTGTGGGTTAGACTGGAAAGTTTTAATGGTGTGTTTTCAGAAGGCTGCATTACCACCATCTCTTTCTTACCTTTGCTGTGTCAAGGTTCCAGATCGTCATGTCAAGTGGTTGTCAAATTGACTATTTTCATAAGCAGTAAAACAGATACTATTAAACAGATGCTATTAAAATATCCCTGTAAATATAATATGAAAAATAGCAAAACTCTTCTCTCATACAGTGTGGATGGTGAGCTACATTAACAATTTACAGGTGATGGAATACATAAAAATAAATACATAAAAATAGCAAAAAAGGTTTAGTAAATTTCTGTAAAGAAAATGTTTTTCTACGGTGTTGTCTGTAGGAAGCAAAATCATACAAAAATTCCAACTGAAAAATTGTGGCAAAGCACTCAAAAGCATTAGGAAAAAAAAATTGTTTTAGGTACCTAAACTCACATCTGACAGAGCTCAACAGTGCTGAGCCAGCAATGACTTTACCTCATTGGATGTTTTTGGCTTTGGTCCTGTAATTCTAAAGAAGGATTTTAAGTCCTCATTAAGAATAGAGGAAAGGGATGTCAGAAGATGTGGTTGCATTTTTCAGAGGCCAGCCCAGGAGGCTCCTTCTGCAGTGACTGTTTCCAGCAGATCTCTATGCAGGGCTGCGTGGTCACTACCTGGATTGTGGCATCGCTGGGGCACCAAACAGGCCCTGGAGGTGGGAGCTTCATCAGCTGACCATGACACTGAAAAAAGCCCTGCTATGTAGAATTGCCTGGGAGGTGTATAAGAGAAAAAGGAGCCCAAGCTGAACTGCTTCAATTATTAGTCTGGAATGGTAGTATAAGGAATAAATAGGTGTTCTTGCAAAGTTTGCAGTGTGATTGCTTTTAGTGGTGGAAGTGACAAGTTACTGGTTATTCAGTTGTTAGTTATAGAAGAGTGCAGTTTGCCCAGAAACAAAGGGACTATGTAATGGGGGACACATTGTAACCCTGGAGTACCTCACCCAATGAGGAAATGGGGAGGGACCTGATTTTTGGCCAAGGGGATAAAAGAGGCTATGACCTCTATTAAGTTGAGAGACCTCACTGGGGATTAGCCAGTGAACATTCCCTTTTATTTGAATAAAAGTTTTAGTTAGCTCCTCTGTCTCTTCAATATTTTTAAGGCTCATAATAACAGAAACAGATATATATATATTTCAGAACTGCAGTATTAAACCTCGCCATATTCCAAGTCTGAAGTGCCTGTGTTGACCTGAGAATAGACAGACCTCTCACACACCTTGGGCGTCTTGTGTGAGGGCTCTGGAGGTCAGTGTGTATGTCAGCTCTGAGTCAAGCACATGGTCAGTGTTACCTTAGATACCAAGGCTTTTCAATCAAGAAGATGCTGAAAGTTTAGGAGGCTATGGTGGTCTCGCTGGAAGTTTGAATCAGCCTTTGATTCAAGACAGAAAGTG
>VYXB01000156.1:0-20714 GCA_013397135.1 Pachyramphus minor
CCCAATCAATCCTATGATTCTATTCAAACTGGCGATGGGCTTGCCATGGAGGAAGAGAATTTCAGCCTCTGCTCTCCACTAACAGGAGTGAGACATGGGCATATACCCCCTCAGCTAACAGAGATGGGTATGTATGTGCTCAGAACATGGTCTAACTTAAAGCAGCAACATCTGGCCCAATCCATATCACAAATTACTACTGATGCTACGTGAGGTAGCTGAGCTGATCCAGCAGTTTGCTGGATTAAGCTAGTAAATGAAAGAAATCTCAGTCTTCCCTGCCCAGTCTGGACCATGTGATTTTTCCCTCTTCTTTTACTCCACTTCTAGTTGCTTGCTGGACTCTTCCCTGAACCAATTCAGCTTTCCAAGCCAACAGAAACCACTCTTTATTTCTCATTTTCTGTATATTGTTGTTAGGTTATTATTTTGCTTATGTGGTTAAGTGACCTGAATCAACTCATAGAGGAGGTCAGACAAGCACCATAAACAACTGTAGGGAGCAGGCAAAGAGAATTCCATAGCTGGAGGAGGGAGTTTTTGTCTTTTGAGAACAGACGTTAGATCTGCTCAATTGTTCTCACATCTTTTCACCCTAAATGATAGGTGCATAAATAACCTGGACACCTGTTGCTTTGCTGGACAGATTTCCCCACTAACAGGGAACTTTCCTCTGACTGACAAATTACTGCATGAAAACCAATGCCTTTAAAAACAACCCTCTCCCTCTCCTCTCCAAAGCTGCTGCAATTTCTTTGTGAACTAACTTTGGGAAACCATACAAATGTATGGTAAATAGCATGTGTAGCAATTAATAATGCAAATCACAGATACAGGCATGAAACCGTAAAGGCATACTCCATGAATCATGCACGTTCCTTGGCTAGGAATTTAGGGTGTGATTACAATCATAATATAGACTGTTTATAGTAGGAAGAAAAAGATGACACCTTTCTCTGCATTCCCCCACACTCACATCACACAAATGAATCACTGAATTAAAGTGCTACTCTACCTGACAGGTCACTGCTTTCAATTCTCCGCAGATCTGAATCAGCCCAGAACAACTTGCCCAGCTGGCTGTCGATAGCTAAGGCTATGGGCTTGCTCAAACCACTGAAAAAAAGGACTTCTCGTTCAGTTCCATCCAATGCTGCTCTCTCAATTTTAGGAGACCTTTCCTGTAGGTTGGTGAAATACATGTACCTGGAACAGGAAGGATTAGAGGAAAAAAAGTTTATTTGATTTTTACGCATTTTTGCTATAAATCCAGGACATCTTAACAAACGTCAAAGTTGGTTTTATTCTGACAAACAGAAACCAAGCTGCAGCAAAAAACCAACTTGATTCTCAAGCCCTTCAGTCTGAATTTCCCCACGTGACTATTTCATCTACATACCCTTTCTCTGGATTCACCACAAGGGCTCTGGGCCTATCTTGATCTCCTTTGAGCACCACTCCCATGGGTCTCCCATCCAGGTGTGTCACATTGATCACATTAGTAGCTTCACAGGTCCAGTAGATGTAACGGCTGTAGATGTCAATGCTCAGGTCATAAGGCTGTATATCTAGGTTCTGGTTGGGAACTGAGCTTGTCACAACAGTGAGGCTCTACAAAGAAAAGATAAGTAACACACAGAAGAACATTTAACCTTAATAGAACATGAATAATTTTATTTGCTATGGCTGTACCATGTCAAACCACTGTTCAGAAAAAGGAGACAACCAAAATACTACCATAAAGTATGGTAGAGTAAGGAGAGACCTAGGTCCTGTTGTCCCACCAACACCTTTGATAATATATAGAAACTTAGTCCTAATGGTTTGTTGTAATGGCAATCACGTAAGCTGATTGCAGCTCATAAGACTTCACGTGTTTGACCAGTAAATCCAAACTGTGTTGAAAGTCCAGGGTCAGCTTCTGTATTTCCTCTGCTTTTTTGACAACTCTAAGTTCAGTTTGGATACACCCAAACCCAGCACATCTAACACTCTACAACAGAAATATATCACCACTGATTCCCAAAGCTGCTGCTGAATGGATAAAAACACAGGCAAAGGGAGGCCAGACAACACTTGAAATTCTTGCCTCATTCTTCTCCACCATTGCTGCCATCTCACTTGGGGGACAGAAGGGTGAATAGGAAGGCAGCTCGGCCAAAGACAGAAAGGACATCAACTAGCCTACAACAGTGACTTCAGAGCATTTCCAGCTAATACCTTGCTAGTTCAAAGTTCTTGCCTTCTACTGGTCTAGACTTCTGGAGTCAACATGCCTTCTTTTTCTTTATTATTACCTTTAGAAAGAACTTAATGAACACCTTTCATGAACTTCTCAAAAAATCTGAAGAGGATTAGTAATTTACCAAACATGGGCCACATAATCTTTTTGGAGGACATGCTTTTGAGGTAAGCTGCTTCCACTATTTCATCCCCAAATTCGACTTCACCAGGAAATTTGGCTAACTTTATTTGGCTTGTCACCTCTATGAAATGGTGTGCCTTCAAGTCTTACATTTGTTTATTCTACCGATGCTAGCAAAAACATGATGCCTGATTAGTTTTGGGTGTTATTTAGATATTCCAAAATCAAAAGCATTGCTAAATGAAGAGTTATGGCTAAGGGGGTTCAGGAGGATCCAGCTATCAGCATACCCACGACCAGAAAACACACTTGTAAAATTAAACTGAATATACCACATCTGTGTTGTTCATCTTCATCTCCCGCTCCTCCCATATTCAAAAAATCAGGAAGAAAAAACCCTATTTTAAATTGTGAATAAAGTAAATAAGCAGTCACTGCTCACAATTACCCTCACTAAACCTGTGTATGGGGTTTGTGTGGCAAGTGGGAGAAGGCTATAGGGGTGACTTCTGTGAGAAGCTGCTGGAAGCTTCCCCCATGTCCAACAGAGCCAATGCCAACTGGCTGCAGGACGCACCCGCTGTTGGCCAAGGCCAAGCCCATCAGGGATGGTCATAGTGATAAATGTGATAACATATTTAAGAAGGAGAAAAAGTTATTGGGCAGAAGTAAATATGGCCAGAGAAGACAGGAGTGAGAAATATGTAAGCAAAACAGGCCTGCAGACACCAAGGTCAATGGGGAAGGAGGGGCAGGAGGTGCTCCAGGCACTGGAGCAGAGATTCCCTTGCAGCCCATGGTGCCACCCATGCTGAGGCAGCTGTGCCCCTTCAGCCCATGGAGGTCCATGAGAGTGCAGAGATCCACCTGCAGCCCCTGTAAGACCCCATGTGAGAGCAGTTGGATGCCCAAAGGAGGCTGTGACCCCCTTGAGAGACCAAGGCTGGAGTAGCCTCTTCTTGAAAGATGGAAACACATGGAAAGGGACCCACACTGGAGCAGTTTGTGAAGAACTGCAACCTCTGGGAACGACTCAAGTTGGAGAATTTCACAGAAGACTGTGTCCCGTGGGAGGGACCCCATGTCAGAGCAGGGGAATCCTCTCCCTGAGGAGGAAACAGTGGCTGAAACAATGTATGATGAACTGACTATAACCCCCATTCCTGTCTCCCCATGACGCTGGCAGGGAGGAGATAGAGAACTGAGAATAAAGTTAAGCCCGGGAAGGAGGGAGGGGTGGGGGAAGGTGTTTTTAAGATATTAGGTCTCATTATCTTACTCTGATTTTGATTGGTAATAAATTAGATTAATTTCTCCCAATTGAGTCTGTTTTGCCTGTGATGGTAACTGGTGAGTGGCTTCTCTCAGCCATATCTCAACCCATAGGCCTTTTGTTATATTTTCTCTCCCATGTCTCGCTGAGGAGGGGAGTGACAGAGCATCTTTAGTGGGCACCTGGCATCCAGCCAGGGTCAAAATACCACAACCTGTATTACCTTCTGCCTTCTACCCTACTTCACTTTTTCTGTATTCCCCAGTCAAAGATATTTTCCCAAGCTTGCTACATCTCTCAGAAGTCACTAGTTTCATGCTCCTCACTCAGTGCCCCAGTGTTTTACAAAAACTCTCTTCCTCTCTGCAGCAGAACCTGGGAGGCTCCAGACACAGCTGTGTGCTCATGAAGTCACCCCTTCTTCATTTGAGAGTCATTGCCCATGCACCCTGCTGACATACCTTCTTGCTCACACACCCCATTTCTCCCAATAACTTTCCCTTCCATGTTTTGTATCTCAAATAAGGGCTTCAAACAGCTTCCAGATAAAAGACAGCATTGAGCAAATAATTCACTGTGAACAACAGTATCTTCGAGTCGACCTTGGTTTTCCATGATTTACTTCTTGCTGCACCTCCCAGATTTACTGACAGAGGACTTAAGAAAACTCCAGATGCCACTTGTTTTGCCAAGTGACACTAAGCTACAGGAAATCTGTGTATCTAAATTATTCATACACAATCAGTCATTATTTGGCATAGGGCACACCTAATGTTTAGTAATTCCATAGCCATCAGGATACCTGGCTGCCATCTTCCTGCGCCTTCCGGATGATGTTCTGCCGAGAATCAATCCAGTACAGCTGCTTATCCAGGGGATCATAATCAATGGCTCGAATGTTCCTGAGACTATGGATAGGGAGTATGATGTCTGGACTCTGCTGCTCATCTATCACCATGCGATTAATTGCATTCTTCTGACTGAACAACAAAAACGTTGTAGGAGCTTGTTGGGGTTAAAAACAGAAAGGGTGGTGGAAGGGTTACACATAGTAATAAAATTAGACATTTTTATGTTTAAGAATGACAACTACTATACATAACCAGACAGTACCTGTTATTTCATTCCCCTTCTCCCTCTTCCTTTGCCAAAAACAAACAAACAAAACCCCAAAATAATACATAAAAATCCTAACCTCTGATGAATTTGAAAATCCTGTCAAATGATCTCTTTTTACTATAAATGTCTGTACAAATGTATATATACTATAAATGTCTGTATAAATGTATGTGACAGGCAAAGATAAATTTTATAAGTGGACGAACTAGCGAATGTGAAGACTTCTGTCAAAATCACCTCAAAGAAGAATGGTCAATCATGCCTCTCAAAGAACTGTCCATTTTCCTTATAAAGGAGTCTTAGGGAAATGCAGCTCACTGCATGAAGTTGAACCCTCTGTCAGGTACACTTCTACTTGCAGAGGAAGGTGAGAAAAATCCACCACTCGATCCTTTAGTTAGAGCTTTCACAGAAAAAGAGATTGACAGTGGTTCAGTCCGGTTCCCACAAACCTTCTTTTTGGCTGCACTGGAATGAAACAAAAACTAATTCACAGGAAAATCTCTTAGCTGTATGTGAGGCTGTGTTTTTGGAGAAAAATGTATTTTCTCTTCTCAAATCTATGTATCTTTATTAATTTCAAGGTGCTTATCTGGGAATAATAACTTGCAATCAGAAAAAAGTAAATCTGATACTCTGCTCCACATGCCCAGCAAAAACTTCCCAGACAGATGTTTCTGTCCTTAGAAATGCCATTTGGCTGCAGTTTACCAGTAAGAGCACAAAGCATTTAATGCATTGTTGAAAAAAATTATCTCTCTATTACATAACTGGGTCATAAATCAGAGGAGATAGTTAAAGCATTTTCCCTTTTCAGAGGGTTCTTTTCAAGAAGGGGTTCTTCTTCACCTGAAGCCACTGCTGTGCAAGATGTCACAAGAACCAGTAGCCAGAAATGCAGTTTGAAGCCTCCCTGAAGTTTGTACAATCAATTCTCTTATAGCACAAGTCTGGAGAGAGTTTAGCAGTAGGAGTTCAGAGTTTAGCAGTTTTGCACTCATTTACAAGCCTGTAAAACAGGTAAGGCAGCACCTGGAAAAGGGGAGGAAGCAAAAGTCTCCTAGAGAACATCATCACCTTGCTTTGTTATTTTATAATATGCTTTGAACATCTATTCTGACTGCTGGAAAAAAAAAGAGAGGAGTTTCCTTGGTAACTAACACACAGAGCTAACATCCTAAACATCCTATAACAATCAGGCCTAATTGCAAGGTACTTTTGCTTTCTGGAAAACCTGTATTTTCCCTCCAAGTGTTTCTCCAATAATTTAAACTGCTTTCTACTTAGCTCTAAACTGTAGATAAAAATACAAAAACAAACAAACAAACACCACCACCCACCCCGCCCCGGGACAAGTTTATATGAATGTGTGCAGCAAAATAATGGATGCAGAACACATGAGAATTCTTACCAAGAAATGAAAAGGCAAAAAAGCTTAAGTCAAAACAGCGCAGGTAAACGTATCATCACAAGCACTTAAAACTATTTCTACTTTTCCCCAAAGACACTCTCACTTTCCAAGATTGCCTGGCTTAGAACTTTGAACTGAATGCTCATTATAAAAAATAACAGCATTATTTCTCCCCTTGAGACTCTGCATCTCGGAAACAGTACCAATTTCAGAAATGTCTTCCTAGTTTTCACCATTTTCCCTCCTAACAGTCACAAATTTTAACTGTATTTCAGGCAAATGGAGTGGAACGAGCATGCCTCCTACATAACACTGCCTTCAAACTTCATGACGTGGTAGGTCTGATGAGAGACCAGATCTCACCAGAGCAGTATGTTGTTTCCATAATTAAAAGAACCTATGCACACATGAGCAGGGTAATCCAAAAGGGAGGGCCTCTAGACCAATAATGTTCAGGAGTACATAAGCCAAGTAAAACAGGCAAAAGAAGTTAAAACAATTCCTTCTTCAATTATAGGGGCCAAAAACCCCATACATGCAAAGAAGCCTAAATCTCCAACTACCTACAAATGAGAAGCTGAAAAGTTCCCAGGTTTGAATAAGGCAGAGAAAAATTCCTAACACCATACAAAGAGCCTAGAACTGTACCATGGGGAAATGGTTCTATTTGCTTACAATGTATTTCTTATATTTTACTCCTTCCATTGTTTCCAAGAGCATTTCCACAAGCAAACGTGACCTTTGATAATTTTGCTACTTATTCTCTGCTAGAAATCGACTTCCTCCACCTACAAAATCACAGTCATCACCAGAGAGGTGCCAGTCATGCCTTTAACTCGCATGTAAGAGTGTCAAGAGTGCAAGAATCTAGTTGTCATGCCATTGTCATTACCATTGTAATGGAAAAGGAAAGAAGTACAGGACACACAGGGGCTGGAAAAGCAGAGTTCTTTGAAAAGCATGCCATGAGGTGGCATTCGTGGAACAATCTGCTTTTGGCTTTAAAACAACAGTTGGATCTCTCTACTCATGCATAATGTGGATAACATACAATCTGTCCCTCTGTACCATGAATCTCTTTATCCACTGACTAGTCTGAATGACACCAGTGGAAATCAGCCATCCAGTGTGGTTGCCAAAATTGTGACAGTTTCACTGGCAGCTAGTTATTGAGAGGTGGATAAATTACTTGGTAGAAACTAATTACACACAGCCTGAGGGGCTTTGTAGTTTGTATTCTGCACAACAATAAAGAAAAATGGGGCTTGGCTGCACTGAGATCAGAAATCAGACTGTTGGGGAGGCCGTGGAGCCAAACTCATCTTCACTGAGGAAGAAACACTTTTTGAGGTATGACAGTGGTCCACCCCAGCATCTCATCAGCCAGAAAACACAGCTACCACAGAATTAAATCCCGACCACCTAAAACCTGCATAAAATCCATAATCCAGACCAAATGTTTACACATCCTTTATGTCAGACAAGACTTGAAATAAATTAGCAGATAAATAAACAACCAAGTAATCACTTGAAGAGGGTATGACAGATACAAAACCAACAGAATTTTAAGCCTTTCTGTTTAAACAGATGTAGCTGAGCCATTTAATTGTGATACTGGTATGTTGTAAGATTATTTTTTTATTTCTTTCAGTATTCTCTGTTCTCGTAAAAGTCAGTAGGATTTTAGTATTATAAAATTGTAAAACTACTGTTTCCTCCAAGTATAATGCTTGCATCTGTTACTAAACACATGTGCTTCTACATTTCACTTTCATTCATTATGGCTTACCACTACAGGTCCTGTTGTCAGAGTTCAAGGAATAGTGAGCTGGGCAGCCACAGACAAACCCACCAACAGGCACTGCTAAGCACAGGTGAGAGCAGTGACCATTGCTTGAGGCACACTCGTTCCAGCCTGCCTGCCTG
Organism: Pachyramphus minor; assembly: GCA_013397135.1. Lineage (NCBI taxonomy): Eukaryota > Metazoa > Chordata > Aves > Passeriformes > Tyrannidae > Pachyramphus > Pachyramphus minor. The sequence goes on from VYXB01000156.1 coordinate 8,095, forward strand.
GAAGAATGGAAGACCAAGATGTCCATAACGTAATCCAAATGCCCTTGGATGATCGTTCGGTTCTGGCCACTGGTCTTGTTGGCTCGTTCAATGCTACGCCGGCTCCAGTCTGTCCAGTAAATGTAATCCTGATACTGAGTCAAGCCGAAGGGGTGAGGCAAGTCATCAGCTATAATCTCACGGTCAAGGCCTGTTTCCAAAAAGTAACAGAGAGAAAAAGCAGAATTATATGCAGACAAACAATATGCTGTTGAACATATCCCCTGTACAGAAAGGTCAACACATGATTAATATAAAGTTACTATTTCAGCATTGAAAGAATAAATTACAAAGTAAAGTACAATATTCAAATGAAATCTCAGAGCCTATCACAGAAATGCTACTTGCCATTTACAGAAAAGAATGTATTTTGTTGAAGAAAAAAGTCTCAATTTTGAAAATTATCAGGGTTCTTAGAAAGATTCTGTCCTTTCCCTCCTCCCCAAAACAGACAGGGTCCCTCTCAATTTGATGCAGGATCCTGCCACAGCATTCCCAGTTCAGTATCTCTTGCACCACATTTGGGTCTCTGTGCACTGCTTACAAAATTAAAACTGTTATGAGCTTAATGAAATTCTACATTGAATTACGAGAAAAATACAAAAGGTTAAACTAACCTGTCTCTGAAATGTCACAACAGGAATAAGCAATCAGAAAGCCAAGACAGGAAACAGTTAATTGTGTATACTGTAGAAATGTTAAGAGACCTTAAGGTGCAGGACATGGCAGGGGAAATTATTTCTATCGTGTTATATCAATCGCTTTATTACCAAAGAACCTCCTGCTGTCTAGTTACCCAAAATGAATGGGAGATTATGAAGCAAGAAGTCATTCCCTCTTTGCACAGAGAAGTCAAGGATGCACGGCCCCTCACTCTGCCGTCACTAGCCACAGGCACAAAGAAAAGGAAGTTCAAATGGTGTGTCTAGTTCCACGTTACACAAGGGAACACAGAGCCAGCCTCCACAGCACACCAAAATAAGTAAGAAGCTGAAGAAAAGCTTTCATATCACATATAATTCCCATATTGCATTTTCCTGGTTTGATCTTTTTCTAGCTTTGTTCCACTGTTGAAAGCATACTGTTTAAAGCAAACTAACCCCTTTAGCCTTAACTATTGGCTAGTGTTAGTGCTAATCTGAACAGTTTGGCACACAACAAGGCCGTCCACTCCTATAGGTGCCAAGAAACTAAAAAAAGATACTGTGCAAATCTGAGAGAGCTTGAGTCCTCAATACAGTACCCTGGGACAGTGAAAGAATAAAATATTCCACCTTCATTTAGCTGCAATGACCAGTTTATAAAAATCATCATAAAGCACCCCAGCACAAGAGAACTCCCCTGATGACAAGTACTAGCCAGGAAAAGGTCCTTAGCATGCAGAATAATGGGGGGGAAAATGCCTGGGGATAGTAACAAAGATTTAAAACCAAACCATATTAAATTACATTGTGAAAAATACTGAATAAGCTGTTGTTACCTTGGCTTTCTCTCTGCCTCTGTTATGTACTTGTCAGTGCTCTTCAGAGTAGCAAAACAAGATGCTCTAAAACACTGAAAACTGGCAACTTTGTCCTACATATAACTGAAAATATGTATACCTTGTATAATTTTAATGTTCTGAGCAACTCTATCATATACAAGAAAATTGCTAAATGTTGTTTTACATAAACATGGATTATAGAAGCAAATGTTAAAGCCTTGTGAGTTTGGAAAATTTTATTTTTGCCTCATGATGTGTATCTTTGCATTATTTAAGCAACGATTTGCCACAAGGAACATGGAAAAAGCAGCTGCATCCTCATGGTGCTTCGCAAGGCTCTGAGGCTCACCTAGCATGTTGGAGGATTCTATCAGGTTGGTATCGAGGTCAGTCCAGTACAGGCGCCTTTTGGCATAATCAATAGTCAGACCATTAGCACGTCCCACATTCGGTACCAAAGTAGTCCGCTCACTGCCGTCCATAGCAGCTCTATCAATCTTTGGCTTACCACCCCATTCAGTCCAGTACATAAACCTGATTAAAAGAATAAAAGTAAGAAAGTAATCACATTCAATCCAAGAGAACTCAGGAGCAAAAACAAAACAAAAATCCTCAGAAAGACAAAGAGAAAAAGAACAGCTCTAAATTTGAGCGTTTATTAAGCCCTACTGTGCAAAATGGGTTTTTTCAAAATACAAGCAAAGAAGTGAGTCAAGTTTCCTCAAAATGCTTCTATCAGTATTTTTTCTGCTTGGACCTGGATTTTCACCTGCAAGTTCTGTATGACAGTACTTCACTAGTAACTAATCCATGTACATCATTTCAGAGGCAAAAAGGTGGCAGTTGGGCACCCAGTTATTTAGCAGGATATTTTTCCATGGCACTTATCTTCTGTTTCTAGTCAGTTGTCTATCAAAGGAATACAAAAAGGTAGGTATCCAGGATACTTTTGTTAATAGATGCCACTGCTCATCTCCACACAACTAAGTCAATCAGCCAGGTAACAAGTGTGTTACATATCAGCCAAGAGCAGAATAACACAAAATTGTATGGCATTTATACTAGAGCAAAAGTACAAACTATTACATACTCACATGCCAATTTATGCCTCATTTGGCAGAAGGACAGACTTGTACATATTTACATTTTCTTTAGGTGCTGTACAGTAGAGCAAGCTGTATATTTGATGACTAGTTAGTCATTTCTTCCAAAATGTAAAGCTGATACCATTCTAAAACCAAGTGGAATGCAGCTCACATGCAATGTTTACACCATTCTGCTTTAATATATCTAGTAACAAACACCTGTGAAGTCTTTCAATTCCAACCAACTGCACAACGAGAAAAGTTGCTTCAAAAACTGATGATCAAGGGGGAGCTATTCTTTAGACACTAGGAATACTTACAAATTTTTTCTTAAAACTTTTGAAAGTATTTTGTGTATAAATTTTGCAAGTTGTACATAGCACAGAGCTAAGTGATAAAATTGTGCCCATAATAGCAATGCCATGAAAACTTATATACAAAGTACAACTACACTATAATTATACTTATGTAAGTACATATATGTATATATGTATACAACTACACTATTGCTATAAGGAAAAAGTGAAAACAGGCATTTCTACTCAAGTACTCTTTTTCTGATCTGTGCTACAGAGACAAAGCATTGAATTATAACAGTCCTTGGGAAAAATGTATTTCCAGTGTACCACTAGAATAATTCATAGCAACCTTTTGTTACAAATGAGTAACTGTATCTAACAATCTGGTCTTGAATTCCCTTTGATGTACTTGTCCAGGCAACCCCTGGCATGTCAGGGCTGAATCCAATCTATGAGCCCCAATGGCAGCAGAGCAGAACTCTGTTCAATGAAGCACTGTGACCACTGCCACCACCTTGTTGAAATAAAGCAGGAGGAATGTGTTCCAAGTTCTCTGCATTGCTGCAGCTCTTGCAGTGTCACTGGAAACTGTGATAATTTCATAACCTTTGTAAATGAAGTTCCTTCTTTTGCAAAATAAGAGCTATACAATAGTGGTATAACCTCAAAAAGCTTTTGCAGTAACTAGCTAATGTCAAATGAGCATTTCATGGTAGAAGAGCTATTTTAGAAGCTGAATAGTTTACCTCGCCTTGCCCGCCTCCTTCCTCCTTCTCTCTGCTTATTGCCCAACTTTTGCTTTTGGTAATACACTTGAATCCAACTGAAAAGTTTCTTCTCAGGAAGTCTTTAATTTTTCGGATAGGTGGATGTAATTGTTTCCTCTCCTTCTCTATCCCTGCTTCCCTTGTCCATACCAACTAAAAAGGTTCCCTTATCTGAAGAAACAAACATCTTCCTTATTCTCAGACTATAACCTTCCCTTCCTCACTCTCAAATTAAATCATTTAATACCCCATGGACTCTAACTTGTGATAGAAAGAATCCTAATTTTTAAAATGAAAAATAGATTCATTTCAATACTATAGTCCTTTTCTAATTAATGAATTCCATAAACCTAAAACTATTTTGATTCTGTCGTTAATCTAAAACCTAAATATAAATCCCTTTTTAATGATCTGCTCTGATTTTTTTTTGGGGGGGGGTTCATATTCTTATTGATTATTCAGGACATAAGAAGCATGTTCCTCTAGCTCAGTTCTCTCAGGGTTTACACACAGTGCCTAACTAACATACCCTAGAGTAAGCATTACAATGCTGTTTCTCACTGTTCGTAAACATAAAATTAAATCAGCAAATTACCCCTCCACAGGGTCCAGTGCCAATGCCCGGGGACTGTCTAGATCTTTCCACACCAGCACCTGGCGATGCTGCCCATCCAGCTTTGACACTTCTATACGATTTGTTCCAGTATCAGCCCAATACAGGTTCTTTCCCAGCCAATCTACAGCCATGCCTTCTGGGTAATCCAAGCCAAACTCCACAATGTGTTCCAGTGCACTGCCATTCATAAACGCTCTGCTGATGGTCTGCAGGGATACAAAGATACACAGCCAAATTAGAAATTTTACCAGTCTGTCATTGGGATGGTTGTTTTCTTTGTCTAAAACTTTCAGATTTCAGACATCTCATAGGAAAGAGGATCTTACAAACACGCTACTTATTTGCAAAGCAAACAATGCTGCTATTCAGAAGTAATAATTTACTGTGCTCTACGAATGTACTCTGTGTCAATTACAATGGCATTTCACAGTGGAAATAAATGGGATAACTGGTCTGGTTGAATTAAGCAGTCTACAAGCTAAAGTGACCCTAATAACACAGTGCCAACTTTGAGGGGGAAATATTTTGGCTCTCCCAGGACTATATAAAAACATCAATGTTACAGCATGGAACACTAATTAAAACAGACTAATGAAGAAGTTTAGGACAGAACAGCAAACACAACAAAACAACCAAACTCCCAATGAGCTCAGTAGAGTAAGTACTTCAGTACTGATGGCTAAATTTAATTTCACTATGCAGAACTTCTTCTTGGATTTTTATTAAAAAGATTTTTTTTAACTCTTTGCCATCAGGATCAGCCTGCGATAGCAGATACAGCCAGAATTATATTTTAATAATATATTAGAGTCTAGGCAGTTCCTGATACACCTAGAAGTAAAGGACTAATGTTAGGATGGTACAAAATTCTTTTGGCAAACATGGGCCACCTTTCTATGTCCTTAATATTTCTATCTGCATACACTCCTCACTCACAACCCATCAGAAGTTAACAAAAACACTGATTTTTTTTTGTTTACTTCCCAATTTGAACACTACCTGATAATTATGCCAGCCTGTGACATTACACAGCAAGGAAGTTTATATCTCAGTCTTCATCTGTATCCCTTACACAGCTCAAATGAGTATCAATGCCTAAGAGTTCAGCCAAGTCACCTCTTGCAAAGTCATTTAAACTCTGTGTTTTTAACTTTGATGATTCTTTACTTGCAAAAGTCCGTAAGTTATTGTTGGCACAGGGCTCAACTCAATTGCAGAAAAAGTCATTAAAAACTAAATTTTAGTGCTCACGATCCTGACTACTTCTACAACCCATGAAAAACAAAAAGGAATCACTAGCCTCACTGGTACCAGAGAAAACAGATGATACACAGATTTTATCACTCAACATTTAAACACCTACCCTCAACCTTTTCTGATTTGTCAGTCTAGACCTGTTTTATAAAGCCTGTGATTCATAATATGACCTATGTACAGTGCCTGTAAGTTAATAAATAGGCAAGACCCATTTTCACTTCCTAAGCCAAGACAAGGCTTCCCCCTGTTAGATGTATTCAGCAAAACAACTTTGATCACTGAAGCCTCCTGGCATACGGCATTCTTCTCAGCTTTCTACAAAAAAAAAAAATTTTTTTGCGAACTTATTCTTGATGTGAAAATGTATACAGTAGAATTAAACGACATTGTCTGTTGATCCTGACTGGATGTCAAGTACTCAAGAGAAAATATCATAAAAGTCTCGGGGGTCAAGATGAGGACAGGGAGAAATCACTCAGCAGTTTCTGTCATGGGAAAAACAGACTCAACTTAGAAAAAATTAATTTATTACCAATCAGATCAGAGTAGAATATTGAGAAACAAAACCGAATCTTCACCTCCCTTCTTCCCAGGCTCAATCTCACTCCCAATTTCTCTGCCTCCTTGCCTACAGTAGCACAGGAAGATGGGGAATGGGTGTTTGTATGACTCCAAATTTTGAGCTACAAGCTCAGCAAGCAAGTTTTAGTTTAAAAATATACAAGGTTCCATGAATATCTGCTCTCTGGATTATTNTCTGTCATGGGAAAAACAGACTCAACTTAGAAAAAATTAATTTATTACCAATCAGATCAGAGTAGAATATTGAGAAACAAAACTGGTAAACTTTACAAAAAATAAGAGATCTTGGCAAAAGTTTAAAGGGTAGCATACAACCAAAATAAAGCATACAACAAAGCATTGAGTTAGCACATGCTAACACACAGAACTTAGCAAAACCCAATCCATTCAGTATCCAGCTACCCAAAATAATAAGAAAGGAGATTAGAAAACAGATTAAAGAAAGAGAGAGAAAAAGAAANCTTTTAACACCTCAAGAAGAGCTCAAAAGAGAAAAAGCTTCACACATTTTTGCAGGGGGTACTTTTACTGGTAAACTTTACAAAAAATAAGAGATCTTGGCAAAAGTTTAAAGGGTAGCATACAACCAAAATAAAGCATACAACAAAGCATTGAGTTAGCACATGCTAACACACAGAACTTAGCAAAACCCAATCCATTCAGTATCCAGCTACCCAAAATAATAAGAAAGGAGATTAGAAAACAGATTAAAGAAAGAGAGAGAAAAAGAAAAAATTATATAGCTACCACCGGAGTCCTGTGAGACTCTAGCTTTCATGTGGGCAGGTGGTAGGGCTTGAGGAAAGACAGAGACCACATGTTGCTGTCTTTATCTGCTCTGGCCCTCTGTGGTCTCCCAGGCAGGACTTCCGGCCCACTGGTCACTCTGGGGCAGGCTGAGGAGTGGTGCTCCCACTGGGCCAGCCAATCTAAGGCAGGGTTAGGGATTCCTGGGTGTGGTATAGGCCATGCTCCTGGGCTGCCTTTGACTGACAGCTGTTCTGGGGTTGCCTGGTGAGACTCACAGAGATGGGGAAATGGGCATTACCTCACCTCTGTGAAACCTGACCTATGCCTTGTCTCCCCACTCTGCTCCTTGAGTTGGTCCAACCCAATAATTAATATAATTATCCAGTGTCTCACAGGGTTGTGGTCAGTTCATCACATGTTGTCTCTGCTGTTCCTTCCTCCTCATGGGAAGGACTCCCCCTGCTCTGGTGTGGGGGACCCTCCCACAGGGTAGTCTCCCATGAACTTCTCCAGTATGAGTCCTTCCCTCAGATGGCAGTTCTTCACAATCTCTCCAGCATGGGTCCCTTCCAAATGTCTTTCAAGAACAGGCTACTCCAACCTGGATCCCACAACCCAGGGTCACAAGTCCTGCCAGCAAAACTGCTCCAGTCTCAGCTCCTCTCTCAAAGGTCTGCAGGTCCCTCCCAGGAGTCTGTTCCAGCATGGGTTTCCCACGGGGTCACAGCCTCCTTCAGGCATCCGTCTGTTCTAGCATTGGGTCCTCCATGTGCTGCAGGTGGATCTCTACATCCTCACGGACCTCCATGGGCTGCAGGGGCACAGCTGCGTTACTGCAGGCTGCACCATGGGCTGCAGGGGGAATCTCTGCTTTGGTGCCTGAAGCACCTCCTCACCCTCCTTCCTCACTTGCCTTGGTGTCTGTACCAAGGTGTTTCTCTTTCATATTCTCACTCCTCTCTCTAGCTGCAATTGTTGTTGTGTAGTAACTTTCTTCCCTTAAATACTTTACCCTAGAGGCTCTGCCACCACTGCTGATAGAGTTCAGCCTTGGCTAGGGGCAGGTGTGTCCTGGAGCCAGCTGGCATTGGCTCTGTTGGACACAGGGAAACTTCTGGCAGCTTTTCACAAAAGCCAACCCTGTAGCCCCCTCACTACCAACACCTTACCGTGCAAACCCAATACAAACAAGTTCTAGGAGAGAATGTAGTGTAAGAAAAATGTATGCCATTCTTAGTTAGAAAATGCTCTGTTACATATCCCTTGAATTTTGTGAACTGCATTTGTCAGTCCATTCTAAAGTACCTCAAGAAGTTTGTAATAGCTGAATAGTCAATATGGAATAAATCTCTACCTTCAGTGAAATGTCAGTCCAGTAAATGCGATTGTCTGTCACATCAAAATCCAGAGCGGAAGCTTCCTTGACTCCAGTGAGTGGAATAGCAACGTTGTTGTTGTTGGTTTCTAAAGAGATTCGTCTGATATCTGCTCTCCGAGAAAACAGCAGGAAAGCTTCTGGGACTATGCAGGTCTTCATATCATTGATGAGCTCCAAGCCGATGGGGCAAGCGCAGCGAAGGCCTTGTGGTCTGTATAGACACAGATGGCTGCAGCCGCCATTATCTTCTGCACATGGGTTTGTACCTAAGCATGCAGCAAAAGCAAAAGCAACCATTGCAAACTGACTTCAGGTGACAGGTGAAGCTAGTCCTCACATGCATCAACAACACTATGAGTCTTTAAGTAAACATACAGTTTTTTTCCTTGTATTCTCTGAACAAATTGATTTTTATTCATTTCCTGTAATGCTTTAGACAGATGTTACTCTACTTGGCTAGAAAGCCAGGGCTTGTTTTCCTTACCCCATGAAACAAACCCATTTCCAGCATTAGGGAAAAGGATCTGGACTTCTACACATACTGAGAATTCCAATTCATAGCACAAGCACTGAAGAATGGTAAGTTAGAGAGTTCTGCTAACTTGTTCTGTGTTCTGCTGCTTTCTACAGTACACCGGTCCAGTTACACTCTTACAACCCAGGTGCATTCCTAGAGGTGAAAAATTTGCAGATCTATTTTCACATCCATTCAATGGTCTCTTCTTTCTAGGGTGCAAGTGAAGCACCTCTTTGCAATACTCACTCGTGCACCTGCACATGCTGGAAAACGACCTACTAAGAAATGCTTGGCACTCTCGAGTTCAATTAGCCAAACAGTTGGAAAGAGGGCTGCAATTAAAGCACATATACCTTGGGGCATTTTGATAATGTGGCAGCAGCCATGTAAAGATACAGCTCAACTACATTTGACTAATTTCCTGCAGTACACTCCACACATGGCAGCAAGAAGCTGCAAGCCTTACCCACATAGCAGAATACTCAAGTAAGGTGATGAATTCTGTGATGCTACAGTTACACTGCTACCAGTGTTTGGATAGCCTATGATAGCCAGTTTAAAGCTAGATCCTCCTTTTTTTACACCACAGACACCATGGGACAGGAAGTACTTCTAATTATTTTTAAAGATGATTTTCTAGTATTATGTGAGAAGTACTTAACAAACAAACCAGTTCATTCTTGGCTTTTGCATACTGGAAGCACATGCTCAGATTGCTAGATGAAAAGCTGCTATAGTTGCAGGTTCATAAACAGCTAGCTGTTACAAAAAGAAGTTTCATTTTCCATGATACTTGTTTTCCCTTTACTGGATCCAGGGCTGTTCAGACACGAGCTAAGAAGCAGAAAATTACTTGTTTTGGGGTGTGCCTGGTTGTTTTCCAGCTTGACATTCTTCCAAGTTAGAGAACTGAAGCACCTCACACAAGGACCTAATTGACCCCATCAAACTGCTGCCAGCAGTTACCATGCAACAGAACTCCATTCTGTCCATTTCTAAAAATCTGCAGAATAGCACTGCTAAAATTTTCTATTTCATTTTCACTTGCCTCATTAGAAGTCTTACTCACCAATTATTTGGCGAACATTTGTAGCTTTTAGGCCCATTAGATCAGGCAGTTGATCTATGATGATCTCTCTCTCTGCTGTGCGCTTATGTACGCGTTCAATACTGCGTCTCTGCCAGTCTGTCCAATAAATGTAGTCTCCCAACAATGTGAATCCAAATATATGAGGCAGCTTATCCTCCACCAGAACTCTTCTACCAGTTCCATCAGTATTCATGACCTATGAATATATACAAACTTATTAGATATATAGAATAAATCTGCCACTATTTGTCAGATTAATAAACTAGCTGCTCCACACTTAGATTTCAAATTACAAAATAACTTCCTATCCATTATAATGCTATCAATGTTATACAGCATCCTAATAAAAAAAAGAGACTATATTAACAGGCACTTACTCTGAAATCAATGGAGGATCCCTTATTTATAAGGTTAGTCTCACAAGCAGATCATAATATGAAATTATGACACAGCACTCCTTTCATTTGCTTTAGGAACTATTATTATGTAGGAGTATTTACACCCGTTATGCCTCTTTTTCATTTCTGACATGAGTTTTGGTTTAGTTTTAAATGGGAGACACTGTGTTTTACAGGAATCAAGATAAGCCTATAATGGTCAAGGAATTCTGGCTCAGCGTTTTGTATTCCACAGTCCCTCCCAAGTGAGCTTTGCCCAGTTTACAGAGAGCAATAAGAGGAGACCCCAAATAAATACTGGGAGTCAAACAGTCAACACAATCTACAGAGTACATTTATATTCCCAAGTCTGAATAAGAAACCAGTCCTACATTCTTCAAAATTAAGTATATTAATTTTTTTACTACAAGGAACAGTAATAGTCTGTAAATAATTGCATGCCTTTGATCAAGACACTTGAATTTACTGTGTCATTTTTCTCTTCTGCTAAAAAGGAGTAATACCTAACTTTCTCAAAGAGGTACTGAAAGGATCAATTAAACATATGTATGCATCTTCAAGTGATCAAGTACCTTATGAATGCCAAGTATTATTACAAAAAATACCATACTGACATGAATGAAGAGTCCTGTGTTTTAAGAGAAGCTTAAAAATTATTCAGCATGGTAATTTTTCAGAAAAAAATATTCTGAAATATTTCTGCTTGTTTCAAATTTATAGCTTAAGTTTATAGTTTTGGAAGGGTATACTACCCTTCCAAGAACAGAAAAAACCCCAACCCAACCAACCTCAATATGAAAACTTCCCAAAACAGTGTGATTCAAAAAATTCAAGATAGCGTACTAATCCCTGAAACATTTAAACATCCTTCCCACTGCCCAAGGATGTTCTAAAGTAAAGGACTAGAAAAAGAATGATTTACTAAATCACTGTTTTCAAATCTCTCTCACTTGCCTTGTGGAATTGAGATAGACACAAACAAGTCTGTATTACTTCCGTTCTTCCCATGGCTTAAACCCAAAGACTTGTGTAATGACAACCTTCAGGATCAATTGATGTAGAAAGTAAGACTGGATGGATGACAGTTTTCACCTAGAATAATTTCCTAGCTCACAAGAGTGTAAAGGCTAGTTTGGAGCAACTCGTACCTTTTGCCTACCCAAGCACACAGAAGGAGAGAGAAAATTAATAGAGAAACAGAACTGAAACACACCTTTCCCAGTATACAGTATAATGTACATGTTAATAAAATATTTATAAATTCTCTAAAAAAGTGGAAGAAATGCTATAATCTCCACAATAATTTAATTTCTCCTTACTATTCCTTGTCAAACTTCCTGACACTATGGCACTTACTCTCAGTATATTTGAACGGGAATTGAATTTTTATGTGCACATTTCCTTTAGAAAAATCAAAGGGGCTCTGTATACTTGCTGGTTTGTAGAAATAAGCTCCATATCTACTTCTTAAGAAAAGCTCATAATTACTTTATGGGATTGGCTTACCAAAAATCTTCAGTCTTGCAGTGTATATGGTTACGGTATGCTTCTACAAATGCATATGTATCTCAAAATAGATGACTTGTCTGTGATTACTTGTTTCCCCCTCCCCTTTAGACTCCAGAGACAAGCCACTTGTTTGCAACTAATTAATACATGGCAATTAGTGCTTGCTAAGCAGACTAAAAAGACACAAAGAATGGAAGGATGTTGTAAAGTGAATCAAATAAAACCACATAGTAATAAGCAATAAAACATCACCATCACAAAGCAGTATCTTTAGAAATTACATTTTTTGCCTTGTACTTATAAAAGGAAGAAAATCCTCTATTTAAGGGAGTGCTTAACTACTGGCAAAGAGAAGGTATGGGGTGTGAGATGAACTTTCTTTGGCAAACACTAAAACAAGAGCTGTTCAAGTAAGCTTCCCCCTATACTGAAGAAACTCAGGAAAAGAGAAGGGAGGACTTAAGAATTAAGTATCTGCTTTTAATTAATTTTCGAGTTGACTCATACAGGCTATTTTGAAAGACATCTTTATGTCACCTACACAAAACATGCACCTATCTGAAAGTACCTACACACACTTGCCATCCTCCTCTCACTGCAATTTTACCTGAGCAAATCTGTGCCATGTTACTTAATACAAACATCTGCCCACTAGCAGCCAGCTACCACCATATCATCATCATGGCCTGGCTTCGCGAACGAAGATTTCGAAGGGCTCTACCCACACTTGCTACAGGCGCTGATGTCTGAAAAGGTCAATGTGAGATAGACAAGTCTGGTTGCAAAAGGCACAGCAGAAAGACTCCCCAGGCGGTACCGACAAGACACGGTTCTTTCTGTGTTGTCTTTT
>VYXB01000156.1:20909-59547 GCA_013397135.1 Pachyramphus minor
CTACCATATATATATATATATATATATATATATATATATAAAAATATACTCATATGTATATATTTTTTAAAAGTTTTTTCCCTGGCACCCTATTGTCTGCATTTTAGGTGACTTGAATAGAATCATAGACTATATAGAACCATAGGCTACAGAATCAAGCAGTCTGGTGTAAGGCAGAAGGAAAGTGGTAAGGGATATAGAGATGATGCATACGACAAGAACAAAGAAAAAAGAAACAATCACTGATTAACCAATTTCAAAGAATTTCAGCATCATCATTTTGCATACTGAAATTCAGACAATAATCAAGTCCCAGCCAATACCTCTTTATGCATTCCTTCCCCATCTCCAGTTCCACATGGATCAGCTCATCACAGTGAAACCTATTCAGAATCCCACAAACAAGAAACCTATCTTCGGCTGCTATGAGGCAGTGATTCCAGAGGTTTATGCTGCTTTTAACCACAATGTGGTGAGAGTTTCACATTCTGAGGGCATTCTAATACTACAAACCACACTGAGAATATAGGCTACTAGAGGAAACAGACGTGGTGCAACCATAAACACGACCTTTACTGAAAGACCAAACAGTTCCATGAAAGAAAAGATAAAGCAAAGCCCAAAAATTGAATGGCCTCAGAAAAAATACCAGATATCCTGTTGTAGAATAAGGGCTTTGTTTATCCTAGAATAATAATGAATGCAAACCTATGGCCTCAAGAAAATACAGCTTATTCAAAGTAAATTAATTACTCCTGAAAATGCAGTCAAATTTTTAGGATACTGTACTTAATGATCAGCAGGAACAATAAAATAACAACTTTGAAGCAGTACTTCTAATTTAAAGTTACAGACTGGAATGCACAGAGACATATTCTAAGGGTCTTTCTTGCTATCAGATACCCTGCATTCAATTCACTCATGAATACCAGTGATCACTGTGATAAATAGGCTAATGCAGTAAATTCACCTTTCTGGTAATCTGGGATTATCAACATGGTAGTTTAAACTTGTCATTTGATTGTTTTAAGTCTAGAGTTTCACCATTAATCTATCTCATTCATTAAAATCATGTTCAGCTCTGGTTAGAGCTTGTGCTAGAACCCTGGCAAAACTGTGCAGACTATCAGTCCACTCAGGTCTAGCGGACCAAGGCCAATGGCAGTAGAGCAAATGTACACTAGGTTATGTGCACTGCACTGAGGAGATGCTAATCATATAAAAAGTGTCTGCCCCTACTGGGGACAGATCAAACTACTTAGATCAAACATAAGAGCCCCATTCTACAAGGTGTCAGGCAGCCTTCAGTACTGACGACTGAGGTCAAGGTGACAGAGTGCAAACCATTCACATTAACCTTTCATACAAACTTTCCATATGAACTCATAAGCACAGTTTAATTTTCAATATAGAGGCACAGAATTATGAACCAGCCCAGGTACTTCGAAATCTGCTCCAATTTTTTGTGGGAAAGGAGCCTAGATGAGATTATCCTGTCCAGTCACAACTTGACAACTTCCAGTGATCGGGACTCAATCACATCCCACAGTAAAATATTTCTTTCTTATATTAAGATGAAACCTCCCTCAGTGCAACTTGTACCAGTTGCCCCTGTTCTCTCCATGTGGTTCCATGTATTGGGAGAGCCTCCAACCTCCTTGAGTACTGGAAAAATGTCCAGAGCCTTCTCTTCTCCAGGGAGAAAAGGCCAAACCCCTTCTGTCTTTACTCACAGGACATGTTCTCTTATGATCATCATTGTGGTCTTCCTTTAGGCCCTCTCCTGTTCCTGCATCTTTTTTGAATTGTGGGGATGAGAGCTGGATACAGTTCTCTAGGTATGGCCTGGCAAGCATTAAGTAAAGTGGGATGATCATGTCCCCACCTCTGCTAGCAATGCCTGTGGACACAGCTCAGGATCTGATTTGCCTTCATTGCTGCAGCAGCACGCTGGATTTATGTTCACTCCACCAGGACCTGCAGGTCCCTTTCAGCACAGCTCCTTCCCAGCTACACAGTTCCTAGCCTGTTCTGGGCTCTTAGTTGATGTCATACCGCATGCGGGACCTTGCACTTATCTTTTTAAACTTTACATATTTCTTGCAAGTCCACTGTTCCAGCCTGTCCAGGCCTTTCTGGAAGATGGCTCTTCCTTCTGACACATATACCTCACCACCCAGTCTCATGTCACCAGTAAACTTGGTGTGAGCACTTTAAACCCCATCATCCAGATCACTTATGAAGATATTGAACAGCATGGGGCCCCATATAGACCCTAGGGAGACTCCACTTGTGCCAGCTGCCAGCTTGAGTAAAACGCACCAATCACCACCCCAAGAGCAGCCTGTAAACCAATTCCCTACTCATCTCACAGACCCACCATCCAGTCAGTTTCTTGACACTTTGTCTAGCAGAAGGCTGCAGGAAACAGTGTCAATGCTTTGCTGAAGTGGAGGTAAACAACATAATGCTTTCCCGTGTGGGCAGAGAGGCGATGATGTGAGTCTGGCATGATTTGCTCTCGGTAAATCTGTGTTGGCTACCTGCTTGCAAGTCTCTAGGACAAGTCTTTCCAGGGACTGGAATAAGACTAATGGACCTGTAGTTTCCTCTGTCCTATTTTGGATGTAGTTATAAATAATCAGGGAGCAGGTTAAGTATCAAGTTCTTTCTCAGAATGATGGGAGCAAAGGAAGTCATACAATGAAAATTTATAAGCAACACCTGGTAACACTATCTTTAAAAAGTGGAAGATTACTGGAAGGCCCCAACTACATTACAAGATGTTGCCAGAACTTCATTTATTTCACAGACACACACATCAGTAAAAAAAAAAAACCAAAATCCAAAACAAACAACTTCTTTGAGTAAAATCCATAAACTCATCTAATTTCAGATACAAATATCTCATAATAAATTAATAGTAACTTGAACCTTAGCCCTGATTTTTAAAATCAACAGCCAATTTTTGGAAAAATAACAGATACCTTAGCTGCTATTGGTTCCTGAACTTCAGCATCTTTACTAGCACCAGCTTAGTGATCCTCAGAGATGTCAGAAGACCTCACTTAATATACTTAATATACAACTGCCCTACTCAAATACTGCTGCCATCACTGCATCAGGTCTGTGAAATTTCTATCAGCCATAAGAGTTGGAAAGCATCTCCTTGCACTGACTCACAGGAAGGATGCAATTGTAGCATTTATGTTTCTTCTGAAAGGATAAGGAATTAGAAAGCCTCTGACCCTGTGGCAATGCTTTGCACATCATGTGTTCCACAAGTGCACACTAGCTTGTTGTTTCCTTGGTATATGTTGAAATATATTCTTGGATATACAGTTACAGTTTACCTTAACGCATGCACAAAACCCCAGACATTTGGTACAGGCTTCTGTAAAGGAAACGTAACAAAAAAAAAGGTAAATTCTTCCTGAGCAGACCTTAAATGCTTAAGTAATTCTAATGACAAGTTGGGTTTCTTCCCATAGTTTAAGAACAGCAAAAAATCATAAATATCACCTTCACAATTTTTACATGGGTCATGCTAACACACCATAGGAATAGATACAATTAAAAACAGAGGTAAAAAGGTGAATTTCTCACCTTTCTCAACTTTGATCACTTAACACTGCTCTGCTTAAGATGACTGCAGAGAAGTATTACTGTAGAACAGTTGTGAAATACTGAATTCAATACATATAGCCTGATATTCCAATATACTGTGGGAAAAGATACTGAGCAAGGCTTGCATTATACCTGAAATAATTTAGGAATACTTACAGTTTAAGCTTAGTTCCTTCAGCCCTGATGGTAAACACTTACACATGCTGTTTCATGCAACAAATAATGACTCAGTTCATGGCACTGCTAATTAGGAAGATGCCTGTTCACTGTCTATCTAAATATACATGAATCTTACTTTACCAGAAAAGTGAAAACCAACATGAGTGTAGTGTTCTACACTCATTAAATTTATTTAAGGAAAAAAAGAAAACTGGGGCAGTATCTCTCTTAAAAACAACTCTAAAAGACAGCTAGAATTCCTTCTAATCATTACATTAGCGTTTTTTCAAACTAGGTTTGAGAATGATAAATTTTCAACTTGCTTCTTTAAGCAACAAAACAGACTGGAATGATTTTACTGTTATGAATGCAGTAATATCATATGATTAACACATATAAATTTCCAGTTTTATTAGGCTTCCGCTCTAAAAAGAGTCCTGATCAACTGATCTCTTTGAGTGAGAAATTGAAATTTTCAACTCAGTTTGAGGAAATTATTCTGTCAGTGTCATTAACTTACTGTTAACGGTATTTTCCCACAATTCTAAAATGTTATAGAATGTTTTAGGTATTAAATGGAAAGTCATCTCTTCATTGCAATGAAATTCTGAGGAATCAGCAGAAGAAAACCCCTGGAGCCCTTTATATTTGCTTCAAAACCCAAATGCCTCCAGCCAACTCTACAATTTCCTACTGTTAATTGTTTTATAACAGCCATTAACAATTTCTAATTTAACAGTTCCCCAGCACCCTCAATTTCCTTTTGAGCTCTAACAATTTTTCCACAGAATTCAAAATATTTTTTCTGAGCATGGATAATATTCCTAATAGGACTGCAGTGAAGATAAATATGTAAGAACAGAATAGAGATTAACTTCATAAATACCCTTTCTATCATGCTACAGACACTGTTAAATGCTCATTTCTTTAACAGCAGGACAACTTTCCTAGCTCACTGATCAATCAATGTCAACAGAATTTTTTTCTCAGTGATGGAATTTAATTTTAGAAACAATTGGTTCAGTTTTTAATTAAATTATTAAGTCAGGTAAAGGGACTAGTAGGCAAGAAAAGGATTTTAAAACCATTGTGACAATCACATATGACATCTCCTAGACAATCTCATGCTTTACAAAAAAATCCTTGCATTTGTAAAGAACAGGCTAAGAGAAAAAAATGAGCCAAATCAATGAGCAAGATGAGAGATTTTTAGGGAGGAAAAAGAAGCTACTCTGAGAAGATTCAGTGGTAAAACAAGTGAATAAAAATGCTTTGCCATGTAGGGGTAACAAAGGAAACTAATAACTGCATTTTGCAACTTATTATTTAGCAAACTAAGACCTATGAGCAACCATACACAACACTTTGCAGAAAGTAAATAAGACGAACCAAGACCAATCTGAATCCTCACAGTGGGTTTGGGGGACAGTTTTACAAGACTAAGTTTGGTAAAACAACTCCTAATGTTCTTGCATATGGGTGAAAGCCTCTGTTCTCTTCTTCTTTCCCAAGGTACTTTTTTTCACTACTTTGCCCCAGTTTTTGTAGAAACAAAAAATGTGCAAAGTTTTCTGGTGTTTTAGCAAGTCCAAGTGGTGCAGGGAACAGTGCAATGAGAGACTTGGCCAGTGCAAAGCAGGGAAAATGTTATGAAATACTTTTCATCTTTGGTGGTAGTGTTTTAGTTAATTCAACCGCTCCCATTCACTAAATCACCTCAATGCTGACAGTCTCTGCATGTCCAAGAGCTTTATTTTCCACCTCTTTTCACAGACCCTTTGCCACTTGCATCATGCATAGTACCAGAAAAGATGTCCAAGCTAAGACTACAAAATCTTACAGCAAAATAAGAAGCCTCAGTGAAGAAAGCTAAGTCAGACTCAGTGAGGTTATCTAATGGCTCTAGTTGTTTCAATTTGAGGAATTTCTGTGTTTTCCCTTAGGTAACTGATACTGACTGTTAGTAGAGGTTTGTTCCTTTCTAGGTGAGACACCTGTGTAAACCGAAATATGATTTCCTAACTCCAATGTGAAAAATCTAGGAAGCATGTATGACACATTACTGTAGATCCAAATGTTATATACTTCAATCAGCTCCATGCTGGGCCATTGGGAGCCACAAGGCCTACAGAGCTATCATTAGCAAACCAGGACTGCTCATCTGTTTGCAAAGATTGTAGGAAACACTCTGAACCCCTAATGTGGAAAGTCACTGCAAATTTCTGCTTGAATGTGTCTCAAGTGTGGGTATCTGCCTTTGATATGGCTCTCCTTAGAGGTAACGAAAACAAAAGTTGCTTTTAGAGTAGGATTCATCTAATCTTTTCTAAACATTTACAGTGTGGAAGTGCTGATTTTAACATTTTTTATACAGGCAACATAACGCAACTTAACTGAGCTGAATATATCTATATCTCATGAGATGAAAACCAACTACAGATTTTAGGGTGAATTGCAGGTCTATGACACAAGAACTATTTTAAAGCTGAATGTCAAAGTCTTCTTCACATAATTTTTAGGGCACTGATTTCACTTCTTAGAAAAATACCATGCTTGGTACTCAGATCAGAGAGTCAGGTTACTCTTGGGCAGGAGTTCCGGCTATATCTACCCAAAAGCTTCCCTTAGAATCCTCTGTTATGAGGTGCTGGGAACCTCTCCCTTTTCCATAAGTGTGACATCCGGTTGATAGCAGATCCCTCAGGACTCCTCTGAGAACTTGTCAGCCCAAGTGGTTTGTAACGTCTGAATTTTCACATTTGAGTTTTATTTAGATAGTCTCAATTTATCAAAAGCAATAAAAAGTCAACTGTTTAATGTTCTCAACTTGAAACCAGCATGCATGCTTCAAATATGTTTCTTCTTTTTTACTTTTGCATTAAAACAGCTGAGGGTTGGACTAGATGATCTCCAGAGGTCCCTAACAATTCTGAGTCTGTGAAAAGTTACATCTCTAAGTGACAATTCTATAGCACCATATTTAAAAGCCAAAGCAAAAAAGGAAATTTTTAATTTATTTTTTTAAATTGTAACAAACTTACAATTCCAGGAAGTCCTGAATTAGCATTTAGGGTCCACACATAAGGGTCCACTCAAATTCTTGTATATTGCTCTTTGACAGTCAGGAGACCTTACTAATAAGTGGTCTGTGGCTGTCATTCGTTTGCTTTGTAATATAGTTGGTTTATATTTTGGTGTGCATCACAAAATTTAAGTGTTCCATAAGTTTCATTCAGAAATTTAAAATTATACCAGGTATAAACTTACAATATTTTTTAAAAAAATAAGTCCTTACTCTACTACTAATTTCAAATATCTAATCGTTTCCTAATGGAGGCCTAGCAGGGGTTAAAAAATAGCTGGAAATTCCCTGACAAAGTAAGCTTTAAATTTCTGAAACTAGGATGGAGTCCCTATCCTCTGCAGCAGTTACTTGTTTTTCGTTGAATGAAGTTCCCAAGTGCCACAAATATCCAAATCAGGATGTGGCCAAAATTAAACAGCAAAGCAACTTCAAGTATTTGTTTCAACTACCTTACTTCTTATATCTGCAAGAGTTTAATGCAAGTACCCAAAAGCAGCTGTGTTCAAGAGCTGGGAATTCAATGGTTTCTGCTTCTCAGTTTTCAAACCTCTGCTTCAGGTAGGATGGATGGGGTAGGATCAGTAACCAGGCTACAAGTCATCAGCATTTCACAGTACAAAGACTAGGGCTATGAGAAAAAATTTCTCAGTCACAAAATAAATGGCGAATACTTAAAAAATTAGGGTAGCAGTAAAATTGAGGGAGTTGTCACTGGAGGAAAATGCAGCCTTGCAACTTCAGGACTGGAATATGAATGAGAACGTTTTCTAGATGCCAAACTATTAGCTCCTAGTTCAAAGACAAAAAGGTCCTCTTTGTTCAAGATTTTTGTGCTCTAAAAAGTCTTAGCAGCATCTGCTTTCTGTTGTCCAGCAAGGCTGGGTTCTGAAGACTTCTGTGTACTTAAGCTGAAAACCAGCAGGATGTAATACTTTCCATATTAATCATGAGGATTAGAGAGGGCGATTCCAGGCACAGCTAATAGATTTGGAAATCCACAAATACTTCAAGTTAGAGCTGCACTCAAAAATCTCTAGATAATGGTTGAATACCTATAGGAGGCCTTTCTTTACACTAGCCACTAGCAGGTGTTAGCAAGTGTCATTTCTGGCTCTAAAAACGAAGAATAGAAAAGAGGATGAATAAAGGAAAATGAAGCAAAGACTGAAAAACTGTGAGAAATCAGCCATATCATCATGATTTCCTCTTAATGCACACAGCAACACATGCTTGCAGCCATTTATTTAATTGCTTTATTAACATGAGCTTTGCTTACCATTTAAAATCCAACCTATGCCTTAAAACAGGTAGCGTATGTGCAAAGACAACAAATATTCACTTGAGCAGGAAAACATAAGACCTCAACACAGTAGATCATGCATTTTTAACCTCACAGCATGGCAGGAAAACGCTTTCAACTTGTAGCAAGTCAATAAGAAATCTTCCCTAGTGGTAAGCACAATAGCAGCCATCCATTTCAATAGAAGTTTATCAGCAGTGAAACCTGACCAAGATAAATGACAAAGCTTTTGAGCCACAGCCTGCTTCTCCCTGCTGCAGGCTGCCAGATAAAATGGGAACAAAAGCTCCCTGCTGTACCCCCTACCAGTCTCCATTAACCCCTGCTGATGCTTTATTATCATCTGGGGGCTCCAGAACAGCATAGCATTAATCAGTGGGTAAAAAATAAATAATAAATAAATTAAAAATTAATAATAAATGCTCATATGTAGCACTAATAAATCAGAAACACAGCTTGCAAGCAACATGCAATTTGGTAGCACTGCAATGAATTCCACATGCAAGGGAAAAAAAAAAAAGAAAAAGCACAAAGAATGTAAAATCATGCACGAAAAACCACTTAAAGGCAGGAGAAGCAAGTAAAAAATGTGGTTCTCCTGCTTTTACCCCCCTTGCCAAATATATACAAATACAAAAAGTAAAGGAGGGACCAGGCATATATTCTGATGTCTTCGTCTCCAATTTCAAGTTTCATTTTTGGAACTTGTCACAAATATCTTTCTTTCTTTCTTGCACCTATGCCAGTGTCCTTTCTCCAAATGTAAGTTTAAAACATTTATGGAAGGCAAAAGCATCTTCTTATTTATTTTATTACACTCATTATATTACAAATTATTATATTACACTGATATAAAAAATGGATGGCAAGGGCATGGAAAGTGCAATAACTCTCCTCAGGATTCATGGTTGCCATAGGACAGAAGGCAGTGTGAGCTAACAGAAAGACTTGAAATCTTAGTAATATTTTAGCAATCATAGATTTTGATAGAGTCATTGCAGCCTGAGATATATTTCTATAGCCTGTCACAACAAAGTTAATCTCTCATAAAAGACTATAAAACACGTTATATAAGATCCAGGGGGAAATTCACTGAGATTCATCAATAAAGAAACTAACCACTACATTTGCATTACTTAGCATATGGGGCAGTGTCTCAGTTCTGAGCAGGAGAGGGTTCATTTCTGCAGTAGCCAGAAGGGGTCACGGCCAGGACCTGGAGGTTATTCTGTAACCCCTCATGTCATTAATGGGGAAAGGGGGTCTCATCGCAGGAGAAGGGGCTCCTTCTGGTGGAGTAAATGTGGTGGAAGGAGCCCTCAATATTGTCTACTGGGAGGGGATGGTGGGGGAGTGGCATTGTGTGTGAATAATTGCTTTTCTTGTACCCTCTGTCATTATTATTGTTGCTGTTACTGCTGGTTTTCTTAATGCTGTTTCCAAGTAATTGGTCTTATCTCAACCCATGATCTTTAGCTTTTGTGCCTCTAGTTCTCTTCTCCATCCCACCACAGAGCAGGGAGGGGGGTGGGGGGTGGGGAGAGCGAAGGGGAAGGAGGGGAGCAAGTGAGCAGCAGCATGGTTTGGAAAGTCTCAGTGGGAGCACTAAATTGGGGACCACCATTCCTAAACCACAACAGCCTTATTTGGCACCCAGTGTCAGGCTCCTAGGGTTGAGATAACAACAGATCTGCCCAGAGCGGGTTGGAAACAAATTTATCTAAGTATCTGTTGTATTAAGCACAGAACCGCTGGTCATGGTGTTTGTTGCTTGGTCTATTCACGTGGATGTGGTACCTAACCCTGCATATATTCCTGTATGTCCCTGTCCCGGTGCTCTTTTTCAGAGGGATCAGGATTGCTTTGTTGCTGTTCTGTGGGATATCAGTTTATGACATTATTAAAATCAAAGGCAATGAGGGTCAATTGGGATGTGTTGCTCTCCTACCCTTACCTTGGGGAACGGGGGAGGACGACTTTCCCCCTTTTTTTTGCCCTCAGGCCTGTTATAACAGCTTTTGAGGATTTTGAATTTCCCTTGGATGTTAAGGAAAGNATCTAAGTATCTGTTGTATTAAGCACAGAACCGCTGGTCATGGTGTTTGTTGCTTGGTCTATTCACGTGGATGTGGTACCTAACCCTGCATATATTCCTGTATG
Source organism: Pachyramphus minor (assembly GCA_013397135.1). Taxonomy (NCBI): domain Eukaryota; kingdom Metazoa; phylum Chordata; class Aves; order Passeriformes; family Tyrannidae; genus Pachyramphus; species Pachyramphus minor. Next base: position 31,241 of record VYXB01000156.1, read on the forward strand.
TCCCTGTCCCGGTGCTCTTTTTCAGAGGGATCAGGATTGCTTTGTTGCTGTTCTGTGGGATATCAGTTTATGACATTATTAAAATCAAAGGCAATGAGGGTCAATTGGGATGTGTTGCTCTCCTACCCTTACCTTGGGGAACGGGGGAGGACGACTTTCCCCCTTTTTTTTGCCCTCAGGCCTGTTATAACAGCTTTTGAGGATTTTGAATTTCCCTTGGATGTTAAGGAAAGCATGTTTTTGTTGCTAGGTCTACCAGGTCTCCTCAGTGCAGTCTACACCACATTCAGAGTTACAAAACAGATTTTTAGGTGGGTCTTTCAGAGATCTGCCCAAAGGGTGGATAGTCTTGCATGGCATGGAATGTGGGAGGACATGGGTCAACATTTGGAGGACTTCTCTCCTCCAATGGTTTGTAAGTTCACCCCTGAACAACTACAGGACCCTGTTAAAGTGACAAAATATGTGAAAGAAAAATGCAGTGGCAGCTCCAGAGAGGCAGAAAGTTATACGATGTGCTGGGCCCTGGCTACTATTTATGACACACTGCTTCATACTAAACAGCACCCTCAGGAGGAGACAGAAAGCAGGCACCGTGGCCACTCAAACTGCAGCTGAACAACTGTGCCAGTAGCAGTTGCCCCTATACAGAAGAAGAAATCCAAGACACAATCAGTTTGCTTAGTGAGGGATGAAGAGGAAGTAGGGCCCTCAGAACAGTGTCCTGTGGCGACACGGCACCCCAGAAAGAATTGAGTCCAACAGCAGGGCTCACTTCAAAAATAGCCTCATAGACACCTGCGCCAGAGAGCATGGTATTGAGTAAGTATAGCATATTCCCTATCATGCAACAGCCTCTGGGACAATTGAACAGTAAATTGGACTTTTAAAAACCACATTGAATGCAATGGGCGATGGGACCTTCAAATTTGGGATCTACATTTAGTGAAGGCAACTTGATTAGTTAACACCAGAGGCTCTACTTGTCAAGCTGGCCCTGCCACCAAAACCTCTAAGTGTCACTGAAGGGGATAAAGTCCTTGTGGTGCAAATGAGGAAAGAGTAGTTTGGATTAGCCCTGCCTCAAGCAACGGCAAACCCATCCGTGGGATTATTTTTGCTCAAGGAACCTGGGTGCACTGGAGAGGGGGAAGGTAAAGTGGTAGAGCGAGAGAGCGCATGCATGGTTTGAAAAGTCTCGGTGAGGGCCCTGAATTGGGGAGTACCATTCCTAAACCACAACAGGTGGGATTAAAAAAATCTTCTTTAGACTGAACTATTCTCTTGGATGGACACCCCTACTTCATCCTATAACCTTTCCATGCTCTTACTAATCGCAGAAGCCATACTAAATATGTGCGCTGATCACTACCCAGGGTCATTGATTTTCAACCTATTTTTGCCGCTCTGAAGTGCAGTTAGCAAGCAGCAATACTGCATCTAAGGAAGAACATGAATTTTTTCCTAAATCTAATGTAACAAGCTAACAGAATAAAGATTCCCCAAACCTTCAAGGAATAGAATTGCCTCAAACATAGGAGAAGAGACACTATATAGGTTCAGTCCAAAGGTCCACCCATCCCAGTACCACTTCTCAGAGAATAAACAGAACTTACACTTACAGAACACCATAATACATCAAATGCATACCAAAACTTTTCAAGAGGACTCTACCTTCTACAGCAATTTACACTTCAGTAATTTGTGGTTCAGAAGGTAATTCTATTTGCCAGTAAACTGCAGCGGAATTCCCTTTCATAGACTTACCCAATCTTCCCAGTAATACAACATCTATAACCATTTCCACAACTCACCACAGGTTTGAAGAACCATCTGCTTTTGTTTGTTCTGCACCCATCACCTCACATTAGTAACAAGGGCCAATTTCTTCTGTCAAAAAAGGTGTGTATGTGGAAATGTTGGTCACCTTATACATAATTTTATAGATCTCTGTCACATATGTCTAAGTGAACACCTTCTGCAATTAAAAAAAAAACAACCCACATTCCCACATCCTCAAAAAAGACTAGAATCCAAAACACCAAAGAAAAACTGTGGGAGAATTTCTTCTCTGTTGCTTTAAAGGTTTTAGCCAGACTGTTTGAAGACTGACTGTATGTTGATGAGAGTTAACAAATGTTAACATTTTATAAAAAGCAGTAGCAGTAATATCATAACTCTAACACTTGGAGATCCTTAGGAAAAAAAAACCCACAAGTAATTCTGAAACCTTAGGATGATAAATCATCTCTGATGCTCTACATAGATGTCACATGACAACCTGGAACAGACTCATTCTTCTGGCTTACACTGATTGAAGAACACAAATGGAAACTGTCCCCAAAGACTTTGTGCCAAATCAAATATCTTCTGTTCTGCCACAGACATCATAATGTTGGCATAAACATTCTATGATGTGTTCTAGCCACTTTGACAGAAATGTAGCAGTGAGCTCATGCCTGATCTAGATGAAATTTCTACACAGACTGATCCACCATTGAACAGAACCATTATTAATGAATAAGGAATCTTAATGTCTTGGCAAGCATGACAGCAAAGAATGCCTAACTTTCCTTTTGCAAAATACATTCAAGGCCAAGAAAGTATAAGGGCTGAAGTGCTCAATCTGTTATAAATAAATCTCTAAGCATAGCTAAAACTCTTTTTCCCCCTTTTCTCAGAGCTGGTGTAATGTTAGGTGAATTCTAGACTATAAATCTTGCTTTCAGGACAAAGAAAACTCTGCTCCCTGAGGTTTTCCCATGGACTTCTTCAAAGCAATTCACCTTGCAGGACTGGAGTTAATTTGGCTCTGAAGAAGAATAAAGAATTATGTGACCTTTCAGCACATGACTATGACTTCGCCTCGACTGATTTGCAGTTATAAATAAGTAAAAACGATTTTGTACGGCCACAAAGGATATGGTGCCTAATATAAGTGCTAAAAATTATTTGCAATAGTAAAGAATCAATAAGGAAAACTATAATTCACCAAAAGAAAGAGAAATATACCAGGACATAGCAAAGGTAGCTGGTGTTACTATGCACCAGCAGTCAACTCTTCTGCTTCCAAGAGAAGTTTTTGACAGTAAACTGATGCAATACTAAACAACACTATTTTCTCAAAGACTGACAGATAATAAATGTCAAATTTGTTTCATTAATGTTACACAACAAAATAAATGTAAGAATTGCAATGTGGGAGAGAGGCAAAAGTGCCTTTTTTTTTAATTGCGAGTTTCAACAGGACATGTCAGAAAGGAAAATCTATCCCCTTGCTGAAACTCTAATAAACCAAGGGAAAAGCAAAATATAGAGGATTTCAGTGAGTACAAGTAACTATATGTGAAATGAGATTTATTTCTTTAAAATATGTTTTAGTAGCATCTAAGCTGAGAAGCGCAAAGAATGAAAGATATTATTTTTTAACCTAAAAACATTAATCCCATTAAAAAGCTTTTTCCCCTGATGACCTAAGAATTGACTTATTTAACAAATCCTTCTCACACATTCTTAAAAAGAGAGCTCTACTACACAGATATAACTTCCATTTTACGCACATTTAAATGAGGAAAAAATAGTGAGTAACTTGCCCAAAGACAGGGAAGAAATGGAGGTGTTTCTTAAAGCAAAACTCAACTACTATCCCACTGCCTGTTCGGGTTATATCAGAATATGAACACCTAAAAGAGTAGAATAACTACATTCTATAACTTCATGGAATCAAAAATGCAAGTACAATTACAAACCTCTATTTTGTCTGTTTTGGCATCTCCCCAGTATATTTTGCTTTCTGCATAATCCAATGCCAGTCCATTTGGCCAGCCAAGTGAGGTATTCACCAGCACAATTCTGTCTGAGCCATCTAATGCTGACCTTTCGATCTTCGGGATTTCTCCCCAGTCAGTCCAGTACATGTACCTGCAAAGGAAACAAAATCTTAAGAACTCTTATTAATCCAAACTTTCAATATTCACATAGCTTCTTCTGGACTACTCTTCCCCAAACCACGTAGAATGCAGAAAATTACATTTCTAAAATAAATATATTTCTTTACCTAGGTAAGGATGCCCAAACCATTCATAAAGAACTGGCATGTACACACACTGTCCCTTTAAGCAAAACTCCTATATCAGTCTGCTCAGCAAGACAACATAATCAGTGATATTATCTGCAATAAACAAGCAGATCCACACAGTCCCCAAAAATATTTTTGAAAAGAATAATACACAAAGACACACAAGATGACTAGCCAGGTGGACAAAATAAAGCAGCAGTCCTTGTGGCTCAGAGCTTTTTAACTTTCAAAGAATCCCAGTATCTTCATTTTGAAGGCTCAGAAGTTTATCACTGCATCCCATTATCTACATACAAGTAGACAGATTACCTTCTTTGCATGACTAATATTTCAAAAAATGCTCACAAACAGCTCCTCACCCAGCCATGGGATCCAGCACAATAGCTCTGGGTTCTTCCAGGTCTTCTGATATCAAGATTTTTCTCATGGTCCCATTAAGTCTTGTAACTTCAATGCGATCTGTGCCAGTGTCTGTCCAATACAAATTTCGGGCAACCCAGTCCACAGCAATGCCATCAGGATGTGCAATCTGTGATGTAACAACAAACTGACTCCCTGACCCATCGATAAATGAGCGGCGGATGGCCCTAACTTCATCATCAGTCCAATAGATGTATCCTTCCAGTGGATCAAAGTCAATGGCAATGGCATGACGGATGTCCTCCAGTGGTAAAACAATGTCTGTAAAATCTGGGGTGTCTAAGGAAATTCGCCTCAAATCTGTCCGGCGAGCTAAAAGCAGCAGTGCAGTGGCACCTGCATGAACAAGACAAACACAACCATCTCACAAACACTGTGCATCCTGTAAATAGCAAACCTGATTCTGTGCCACTAGGAACACGCTAGACTAGCTACCTCGACTTCACAGGACCTAAACAAACTGCTGGTCACCAGCAGAGAATTCCACTCAAAGGCTTAAAATGTGAAGTTATTCTTCTGCAGAACAAGTCAGGCATGTTTATAGAGAAAATTCAGTGGTCATTTCCTTGTCCAGAATTTATCGTGTTGAACATGTTTCCTATCCACATCATTCTCTCCAAAGATACTGAAACAGATATGCAGTGATGATTCTGCTATTTTATGCAAATAGTCTGCAACTTCCTAAATGAAAAATCAATTACATAAATAATTTACTTACTGTTTGCTTTTGTTGGTTAGTGGACAATCTTGACAAATAAGCTGCATGTTTCAACAATGCCTTAGAAGTGGAAAAATGTAACACAGAACACCACAAGTAAATCTCTTTTGAGAAACTCTTATCAGGGCAATCAGATTTGGGAACAGACAACTGTCCAATGACCATGCAGAGCAGGTGGGCTATCAACTTCTTCCACATTTGTTGAGAACAAGCTTACTGAATACATTAACATAAATAACAGTGTCTTATAAAGTAATTTTGAGCTGGCTTTTGAGTCAAAAGTCAGAATCACAATAAATAAGATCAGCTTGCACTGCAGAAGATGTTTTCACATAGGCAACACAACATGTTTAATGGTACTATCAAGGACACTTACTGTCTAATCTAATTAACTTTCACTTTCTATTCTGCCAGTAGATTTCAATGTAATGAAGGATAAACAAACACCACACCCCATTCCAATTAAAACTGGCTTATCAGATTGGTGTCTTAGGGAGATAAGAGCAGCTCAGGCCCCAGGGAAGCCTGGGTGAAAGGAAGCTAGGGTGAAAAATGCATGCATAATTGCAGGGCAAGTGTGGTGCAATGGCTCTCCTTAGCGAAAGGAAAAGGGTCTGGCAGGGACTGATGGAGGGGAGTGTAGGGAGGGGAAGGTTTAAGAAAATAAATGCATGAACTTGCAGTGAAAATGAGCAATCACCAAGCCACATCCTGTCCATGTCTCCATCTTGATCTTAAAAAGGTATAAATATGGCCTAGAAGACTGAAAGAGCAATAACCAAAGTAAGTAGGTTGGTGATGAAAGAAGAATTTTGGTGTCTGATGCCAAATTTATTTCTTAAAAATAAAAAACTAACTGATGTTGGTGCTAGCTGAAACCTCACTGCATGCCAAACTTTGGAGAGATGCCAAAGCAGCCATTGCTTCATTTACAGCAAGTTTATTGTATTAAAAACATCTAAGACACTTTCACAGTGCTCCAAGAAACAGCACCTTTCAACAACTGAAGTTGAGGATATTATTACAAGTGTTTCTGATTAGTAATCCAGCATGTATTAACATCAGCCTTGGGATCTTCTGCTCTGAAACTCCTTGTGGTTCATAAATATATGTTCATAGTACTCAATTGTTCTTCTAGTGATTAACTTCTATGCATTAATTAATCAGGAAGGGAGGAACCTGTAATTACATGTCTATGTATCCTCCAAAATACTGTAAAGCATGTGACATAGAAAATGGAAAACAGGTATGCTAGTAAGGTTTTTTTATAATTATAGAAGCAACTAATCTTGACACAGTCATCTACATGTACATCTGTATTTGTTGCTACTAGAATATAACAAACAATTCAGGATCAGGATTCAGGCATACAGATGCATTATGGTCATATAAAGTATTAGTTCATAACTAACTCCAACAATTTAGGTTCAAGTAAGGAACAAACCCCCAGTACTTTTTCTTACCAACTTCATGGTCATTTATCCAAGTTACCTTTTAAACAAAGCAGTGACAATCATCGTAAAAACCCCAAACAATAATAACTTTTTTGCATTACCAAGTAAAACTAAGGTTTAACAAATGCACTAACCTCAGAGTCTGAAACAGTTACAAAGCCATATATTGTCTACCATACACAGAAAAAATGTAAGGCATAATTTAAAAAAAAAATGTATGTGCTCTAGCTGAAGTTGACAATCATTTTAAGGAACCAATGCCAGGTCTCCCGAAAGACTCAGCTGAGTATAACCATGCCCTTTCTGAAACTCAGCCTTAAAATTGACCAACTGACCTTCCCATTCTTCTCAAAGACAACCCATTTCAACATCTTCAGTATCCTGCTTTCAGGCTGCAACTTGTTTAAGTCAACTGTGTTTAAGCTTTAATTTAGCACTAGGAAATGACTGGCTTTCAGCTAACCCATGTTGCACTCTGGAATACCAAGCTAAGAATTTCATGGTCTTTATCTGGGGGCTTGGCTAGCATTCCAACCCCTCAATCAAACACCACTCCTCACTCCTCCAATCAAGCAACAAAAAGTTTAAAGCTTACTTTAGAGCTATTATTACCCAACCATTTGCAAATGAACAGCTCAGCTGCTTTGTTAGATCAACAGTCATTCTGTTCTGAGGAAAGAAACCTAGCAGTGGAGAATCATCTCACCTCAAGGAAGATTGAGGGAAAGATCATTATGTATACCTTCAGGCTTGTCCTGACAATAGCAAAAACAACAAATGCAAGAGCTGGGCCTATTTATGGACTGATCACATTACCACCTTGATAGCAGACAAGGAAAAAAACCAACAAAACAGTTGGTCTCAAAATTGTGGCAAACACCAGCTGTGCAAAATTTACTTGGCTAGGCACTGATCACCCACCATTCAGTGACAAGACTGCTGAAGGCACTCAAGGTTGCCAGGATGTACCAAAATCAATCAATTTGGTTCACTTCTATTCCAAAGACCAGTTATAAAGGAAAAGCTAAGATGACAGCAAGATCTCTAGATTTCTTGACTCTTGCCTCTCTAAGAAAAATCAAGCCTCTAATGATGAGCACAATAGAGAGAATATCATGAGTACAGAATCATATTTCAAGAAAAGAATAAAAAGGCAGAAAAAACCAACACAGGTTGCATGACAGCATCTCTTTTTTTATTTTTTCTAATTTACCAGCACTTATTAGGAGAACTGGAATGAACCAGTAACATATAAAACACCTCAAACCCTCACTAGTGCAACTCAAAAGGTGAATGGAGGCTGCAACCAGAATTCTGGCCTCAGCATACATATGCAGACATGAGGCAGTTTTCACTCTGAACATCTCAAACTTAACATACAAGATGAAATGACTGAGACAAACACACAGGAGACTTGGAGCAGAGTTTAGTGCCCATGCTGCCATCTTCTCTCTTAACTATCAGCAATCACTACTGCACCCAACACAAGCATGCCTATAGACATAAGGGCATCTTGAATACAGTGTGGGGTTTGAGGGCACAGACCACCACGTATGCCAAGGTCTGTGCTCATAGTTTTCAAACTACAGTGCACAAAGTTCCCATGCACAAGCTTGCAGGCAGAGTAAGCAAGAATAAGGCTGTGCTATATTTAAAGTCCTCCCTGTTGATTTCCCAAACAATCTTACAACCCCACAAATTCCCAAACCATTCAAACTGGGGACTAAGCTCAAGATCTTTTTAGCACTTACTTGTCTAAATACTCCAGACCCTTAGTTTTTAGAGCTTTAGCCTACTTTTACTAAGCACTTTGAAAGCTGGGATTACAAGCTCACAGATGGTACATTACACAGTCCTGGAACTAATACTTTCCTCAAAAATTCACTATTAAAATTCTAAATAATTCAAATCTATGTGCTAGCTGAAGTCAGGGGAAGGGGGAGAAAAGGAGAAGCATGCAGATACATGCAATGGCAAGTTAAAAGCCCTTCTAATCTTTTACAATTACTTACTTTTCCTTAATGTCATTTGTAAGTTACTGAACTTTAAAACATCGGTGGTTGCTGAGATTGCTGAGCTACACAGACACATGCTCAGGAATTCATACATAGTGCTAGACCAAAGACATGTATAATGCATTCTCTGTATCTGAGAAATAAGATTATTTATACATCCCAAATAGAATTACTTCACATTTGGACCAAAACATTTAATTCCCAAATGTCTTTCCCCAGCTGTAAAGTCACTACTGTGACAGAGTACCTGATACAACAATACAAACAAGTTTTTTTCATCTAGACAAGCTCAACCTTAGAACTATAAAGGCAAAAGAACATGCATCTGAAATCAATCACATTTTTTCTTTCCTTCAAAAGAAATGAAAAAATGAGGGTGTGAAATTCACATCTTGATCTGTGCAGTCAAATCAGGTCTCTGGCTATTCCTGACAAAGCAAATTATCCATTGGGCAGCCCTAAATTGCAAAAGGAAGTGCAAAATTCTGATTACTGCCTCCAGGTCTACAAGTAAAATAGGATGTGAGCACCCTTTGTCAAAAAAAAGGCTTTTTTCCTGGAAGAGAACAGAATGGCCAAAGCAAGACTGAAATCTAAGTCTGAAGTCTCTTCAGCACCTTCTGGTTCAGCTTAAGTCATCATCAGTTTTCTCAGTACAAACCACATATTTGTATTGGCAGTAGCCATTTCAAGACACAAGTAAATTCCTTACAGGCAAAGACAGAAGCAGATCACATGGATGGAGAGCTCTTTAAGCACAAATAAGAATGTAACTCTAACGACAAACTGATTTTTTTAAGGAAATTTAGTTTTGTTTTACAACTATCAGAAGACCATTTAAATGTAGCACTGCCAAACTCAGAACAGCAATGCACATAACACTGAAAAAGAGAAATTCCAGTATGTTCTGCAGAAGGTCAATAAATTACCAAGAATATGACAAGACAAGATAAAAACTTCCTGGTAGAAGTGCCTGGGTGCTCAGAAAGGACTCCTTGCTTTGGACATTATTGATCGAAGAATATCTGGACATGAAAAAACTTATTCTGCCTCATTTTTCTTTGATGTACAGGGATTTACAAACTGTCACCTAGTCAGTGGGGGATCTAAAACCTCGCTACAAGCTCACATCTCAATTACTTAACTGTTTTGATTTGTATTATAATTTATTAGAAAAATAGCTAATTTTATTCTAAGTTATCACCCTTTCCTGAAAGACTATGGAAAAGTGTTTCAAAATTGGGGCATCAGCATGTGTGTGTTTGTGTGTGTGTTATTGTATTCATAGATCTTACAAGAAATAGTAAAACTCCTCTAAGGTGTGATGAAAAAAAAACGACAAAAACCACAGAAACTAACACTGCGAGAAAGGCAAGGGAGGAAAAGATTTCTTATAAACCAAGATTATTCAAAAATGTTAGGTTGTCATGGAAACTGCTCAGGAAGGTCAGCCAGCCTCACCTTTGGCTGTCAGGATCATCTGTCAATGTCAAAGCACTGCAAAACACCACAAACACACACTCAAAATTTATCCATCAAAATCTTTCCAGTCCAGGCCAGTATCTCAACAGTGCAGCAAGAAATTAAGTTCTCTCCTCAAAAGGGCCCACTTCATCATGAAACAATTCAGTTTAGGAACCAGTCTGATTTTAGTCTACTGCTAGAAGACAAAACCATTTTAATGAAGAGAAACTCTGCATCATTTTTCATCTTTCTTCACTTACAAGTCACCAGTCCCTCCCTCCCCCACAGTCATGTACATGTTCTAATTGCAAACACAAATTTAAGCACTCAGTGTTTCAGCATTTCAGCATAATAGCTATATACTAAAACTATTAATGATAAAAATGTTCAGTTCTTAGCAACAATTATAAATTCTAAGACAAAGAAATGCCTAAAAAAGTGAACTGATGCTTCTGAATATCTCTGCAGGAGAAGTCGAAGTCCTTTTAAAAAGGTTTTGAGGGGGGTTTTAATACCATTCCTCTACTTACCTTTGGTAATTTATTTTGATACACTAGAAAGGTTCCATTCAGCATTTAGCAGAGGCCAGTTAACCTCTCTAGTAGGTTATCTCCATGAGGACACAGGACTGAACTTGAGCAGTGAAACAGGCACTTATGTGATATAATGACCTGTTCCTTGGAACATACACATGGGGAGCAAAAAAGATACAGCCCCTCTTGCCTGAATTCCCCATCCTGTTTCCTACCAGCAGTAAATCAAAGGGAAGGAATTACTTTCTCTTGATCTCTCCAGGGCTTGTTCCAACTTTTGTCCTTAGTCCTTCAGCCTCTGTTACCTTTCTGTTCTACCTATGCTTGGCAAGTGACCAAATCTTCATAGAATCTTAGAATAATAGAATATCCTGAGCTGGAAGGGACCCCTCAGGATCATCAAGTTCAACCCCTGGCCCTGTGCAGGATACCCCAAGAAACACACCATGTGCCTGAGAGCGTTGTCCAACACTCACTGAGCTCTTGCAGCCTTGGGGCCCTGACCACTGCCCTGGGGAGCCTTCACCGCTCCCCATCCCGCACCTGGACTTTCTGTGCAGCTCTGCTTTTGCAAACGTGCCTGTATTAAGTAACAACTGCTTTGCTGTTATCAGCTGCCACAAAGGAGTTTATCTTTGCATATCAAGTATTTTCAAAAAAGCACATGGATTCATGTCAAATTGACCATGATCAACCCAGAGCAGTATTATTAAAGCTTTTTCCTTATACCAGTGGAAATGGAAGAAAAACTTTTTGTTTGTGTATTGGTAAATTCTTACAAACAATCCTGCCAGGCTAAACTGGGAGCTGTTTTTCACATAAACGCAGCAATTTATTTTAACAAGGTTCACACAGACACTCAAAAAAAATCAGCAGAGAGCATGAAATAACATGAAATTAAAGAAAATGTTGAACAGTAGCTGACAAACCGAGAAGAATTTTTAAAATATAAAATGCCAATTAAAAAAATTATTTCTGTATACATTTGATTTAGGCTATTTACACTAAGTTCTGCTGCATCATTTCCTCCTCCATTTACCTTTGTCATAGAGAGGTGATCTGCATAAAAGATGGTTAATTATGAGTTATATAATTACCTCCCAGTGTTAATTTTGATTGTTAATGTACTACAGCAATCACAGCACAACATCACAAGACCTATACTTAAAAAATGTAACAATTTAAAATCATATAAATTAGTTCACAATGAGAAACTAAAAGCAGTTTTGTATGAGTGCTTGCACCTGTAAATCTTGATCACATCTTGAGTTTTAAGGCTGAAACACTTTCAACACCCCTAAAAACATGGCATTACTTTCACTTCTCTACAAATGTAGGTGTCTAACTTTATGTATATGAATTGAAAAGAGTTTCCAGGTGTATATGTGCATTATACATAGACATCAGATTTTATAAAAAAAATTTTTAAAAGGGTTTGTTGTACAATCCTATTAGCCAAATATTAATTCATGATCAATAATGTCAGAAACATTTTAGAGACAACAGAGGAGGTATCTTTTTCTCTAAGAAAATGGAACAACAGAGCTCCCCAAAAACTTACAAGGAGTTAGTACAGAGACAGAACTGCACCTTAAATTTTTTAACTGGTGGTAACCTACCCTTTGGCCATGAGTATCTTTCTTTTTTTAAATGTGGAGGGCATTTTCCAATCTGTACTGCAAAAGCACGCATGATTTCAGAATTTGCCAACCCTAATGTGCATTATATCATGAAACTGGAAAGAATCCCTTTCCCTCCAAATGCTACTTTGCGCTTAATCTAAAGGATTTTTTAAAAACAAAGCCTACCATCTTTGCAGGTCTTTCCATTTTCGAGAAGTTTCACACCAGTGGGACATGCACACTGATAAGAGGGCTTGGTAGGAGACATCAAACACAAGTGGGAGCAGCCACCATTATTAATTCCACATGGGTTTGTAGCTGTTAAACATAAATCACACAGATTAATGCTTCTGATAATGAATGACCTCATCTCATGTGTTAAGACACACATGGCATTCGGCATTTGAGTGGTAGAATCGGTGGCAGCAACACAGATTAAAGGAGGAAATGATAAACACAGAACAAGGAAAAATTACTTCCAAGCGTTGAGTAGTGGGGTATTTATGGTACCGAAATGCACAGATGTTGAACGTTTCCTTTCTTGGGAAAGTAGCACTTCGCTCTAAACAAGAACCTTGTTTCAGCTCTGCTCTTCTCATTTTTACAAACTATTCAGCATACTGGTGCTGAATGTATACTAGGTTGTATATATAAAAACAGAATGCAAACACAGTAAATTAACACAATGGTTAAGACAGTGGTTATTACACAGAGCTAGTCCTGCTTAATATCGCCTGCCAAATTAACAGTACTTTCCACTTAGGAACTATTACTTAAAAAAACCCAAACAAACAAAAAAAACCCCATGTTGCCTGAAGTTATGGCACAGAAAACAAAAAGGAATACGACAACAGGATAAATGTGTCAGGCAGAAAAAAAGAAAGAGATTTTTTTTCCCTTGCACTTAAAACCACCCAAAAAACAACATAGAGAATATCTTAGAGAATATCTGGTTTCTCTTTGGGGTCTTTCTCAATCTCTGCATTGGAAAAACTGCGTCATGATGCTGATGAAGTCATCCACACCATACAGAAAGACTAATTTTTGCAAATCAGTTCCACCGCGCAGTTAAAAAAGAGAAAGCAAGACAGCTTACCATTTGGCTGCCTCTTTTGGCTGAAAGCATGGATATCCATGGGAGAGAAGATGTTGGAATGTATTTCACGCAGGTCCTCCCCAGAGTACTTGCTGCAGGCCAAGATCGAATGTGTGTTCCAGTCAGTCCAGTACAACATGTCCCCAAACAGCGTCAAAGCAAAAGGATGTGGAAGAGAGCCTTTAACCACTGCTTGCCTAATAGAGCACAGCGAAGAAAATGAAAGTTCAAACACAATTCATGCTATAGTTTTGCCTGAACAGAGCTTTTGTGAAAAGAAGTTTTACAATCTAAGTACTGTTGATCCGAATTTTCTATTTATTTATGGGGAACAAATATACTGCCGTCATTTTGGGTAATCATATGAAGGAACAATACAGGAGTATTATTTTTGGGCCACCTACTGATGCTCAAGAGATGCTCAAGAGATGACAACTGAAATCCTTACTTAGGTCTGTGGCTACTTCTTATCACTCCTTGAACACTCAATACTTTTAGGGCTCTATGCCACCAGGTGAACTCGGGGGAATGCCAGCTGATTTTATGCAAGTCTGACTGCTACCTGCTGATACACAATGTCCACCAATTTCAGCCTTGGCAGATTTCAAACTGAGACAAACTAGTCAATTACCTGTCCATCCATCTCTTCCAGTGTCACTCTTTTGAACCATTAGAAAAATACTCTAATAGAAAACAGCTTCACTATAAAGAAACTTATAGCTACTTTCCATGATTTTCATGATTCATTAATATGATAATTATTAAGCTATTTTTTTATTATAAGCACTACCATAAAAAGAGTTCAAGTGATCTTCTGCCATGGTAATGGTATCAATTCTGAGCAAACTGGGTCACTGCATCTCTCCAGGTTCATAAACAAAATCAAGCAGTATACCCATATATTTTATATATATATATATATATATATATATACCAACACATGCTCATTAGCAAGCACAAAAATGCAGTACAAACATTACTGAAGACAGTGTTTCCAGGTTCTTGTGATATAGAATCTAACTATCCGTACCCAAGTTCCTCAGAACTGGAATTAAGTGGCTCAATTCTTATGGTTACTTTATTCAGAATCATAGAGAAACATGGAGAGGACCAACACCCTTCTCAACGCAGGGCCACACAAGTACTATTTACACAAGCATTTCTTCCCATCTCCTTTCTTCTTAACTCCATGAGCAGACATGTATTCCCACATACGCAAGCTCCTGATGAACCGCAGGGATCGTCATCCGTTTCCCAGACTGAAAGCATAAGGGATTGACACACAGCCCTGCTACTCCTTCAGAACAAGGCATACTATGAACACCAGCCTCCTGATTTTCTTCTTGCAAGGAAGAGAGTAATTATCTATATATTTACCGAGAAAACATCTCCAAAACCATAGGCCTCACTGTTGCAAATAAGTCTAACTGAAGTGGTTTGCAGATGACAAAAACACTTTTATTTTCCAAATATTTTCTGCTAAAATATAACAGAAGAGTATATTGAAGCAAGAAACTTGAAGGTGTCTTCTGCCGATGACTCTGAGTACAAAAGGACTATAGTCATTACTGCTCTTTCACCTCTGGAAAAAGATGCATTATCTTTACAGCTTTTGGTTTTTTCCTGCTTACGAGAAAAAGATACACATTTCCTTACTTGTCACTCTAGTGTTCCAATTCAACATCAAACAAAATTAAAAAGTTCTTAGTATTTTGCATTCAAAAGCAGGACATATTATCTTTTATTTCTTATGTCTGTCTGGAGTCAGGTATATATTTGCTTCTATTTAAATGCACCAACCAAGCATCATACAAAAGATTATTTTAATATAATTTACAGCTGAAACCTATCAGTGAAACAGTGAAGCCAGAATAACACAACACACTCCTGTACCATGCCAAGTATCTTTATAATTCTAATTCTGTAAAAAATTTTATGAACTCTACCCTCCAACACTAAGTATCTTTAGATTTGAATAATTTTAGTTTAGACCAGGCTTGGAGAGTAAGACTTTATGACAAATTTATGACATTTTTCATATGAAAAAGAAGAAACAAAAGTCCAAAACTCCCACTATACCGAAACCTACACCAAAGACAGGATTCCCATGCACAAGAGAAGCCACATTTCTATGATGCATTCTATCTTACCTTAAAAAAACCACAACAAAACCCAAAGCCAAAAAAAACAATGGAAGAATTTGAATGTGATCAGTACCCACCAGTGCTTGTGGGAATAAATCTTTAAATGCAACAGCCACTGTTGGACATTCCTAACTTTGAGACAACCATCTATTCATATGACAATGCATCAGGCAAACTGTATCTAAGAGACTCGGGAGCCCTTCATTTGACTGTACTATCAGTCACAGCCTTGAAGCAATTACTCTTCAACTTGCATATTTTTCTCAGTAGATATAAGGTTGTGACATATGAAGATGGCTTTGGGCCCAAACATAACAGCGCGTATTTCTTGCATGTCACTAAGATAAGTATTACCAGTAATATGTACTCTGTATTCTTTGTTTCCAGCAAGCCATTACAAGGTGCTAGCTCACTTTAAATCAGCAAAGCCAGCAGGGCTTTTTTCCCCCTTCGAATATCCTCCAAAGGCCACACTTGCAGCCTTGCTGAACAGCAGCCATATGATGTAAGTCAGCATGGAAGCAGTGGCTTGAGTTGTGCTCAATAATTCTCTATAGCCTTATGAGGAGTGGGAGGAAATGGCTGGAGAGCCCAGCAATTAGAAAACAGGAAAAGGAAGAAGATAGAGAGCAAGAAAAGACCTTCTGATGGCTGCTGTGAGGCAGTTACGCTTCAGCACAACCTACACTCGGAACCGCAGAGCTTTCGTTTCAGTGACTGAGAAAAGCGGTCCTGGCTTCTGCCTTGACCAATTATTTATTAAATACACACAGGTGGATGAAGGGGGCCAGAACATCACCTTTAGTACTCAGCTTTTGCACAGAGTTGGTAGGTGCAGGTGCTTCCCATGTACAGGTGTTTCACAAGCTCAGAGTTGGGGAGCAGACAAGTCTCCACGTTTCTGGCCTTACTTATAAAGCCATTCATTGATCTGGGCATCAGGTAAAGTGCTGCAGGTGTAACTGGACTGATGGGACCTGACAGCACTTCAGTGGCAACTTACATTATCAGCCCAGCCTTGATTGGAACAAGTGATAAGACAGCAACAAGCAAATACTTCCCATTACCTTCTATTCTGGTTGCATTACAGTTCTCTAACTTCAAGAACTGATTAGAACACCCGCAGAAAACCTGGGGTACACTTTAGATATTCCGGCCTATATGTCTCTAAACCATTTACGTTCCAGGTTCACAGTAGCAAAACTCCTTTTAGGTGACACTGGAGGCTGCCTGTGTTCAATCTCCAAGGCAGGGTGCAAGAATTTTCACATTTATGTTTCACTCCATTTCTCCAGTTTCACTGTGGGGAATGCCATTCTATTACCATCTCCTAGGCTATCAGAAAGACCAAAAAAAACCCATCTCCTTTTAGTGCTCATCATGTTAAAGAAAATATATAACAGGCTTACATGAAACAAATTATAATATTTTAAACAAAATCCTTCTCTCCATCTACAGATTGCTTGATGCCTTGAGCATTTACAAAATCTCAAGAATTACACATCTTTAACTTGTGACAGCTGGAAATATTTGCAAGTAGCCGAAGCACTCACAGCATGAATCCCACATGCCATTAGATGAAGAAGGATGAAAGACTGAGACACCACCACAGCATGCCACGAGGATGCCACAAGGAGGGCAGGGAGCTCTGGTTCCCTCAGAAGCACACAAGATTTCTTCTCCTGCCAACTTAACAAAAACATTTCCAAAACAAACTCAAAAAATTAGCTGGATTTTTACCATGAATGCTTGTTCAAATATTCCTATCAGAAGACAAGCCTGCGTCTAATTACCTAAGAAAGTAAGCAGGAAACATGACTTGTGGGATATAATGCTCTTTTAAGACCAAAGAATTTTGTCTTTTGCCACTTCTTTAAGCCATGATTGCCATGTGTTTCCAGAAAGTACATGTAAAAAATAACAGGTCTAACAATGACATTTCAAATCCTACCTGCGGCAAAAGTCGGAAAAAAGTCAATCAGAAATCAAACCGTGACTGAGAAACTAAGTCATTCTGCAGGTCATTTCTCAAGCAAACGGCATTATGGGAGAAAGGACCCTCACACAAGGGGAGGAGATGATGGATTTGAGGAGAAAGTATACCAGTAGATCCACTAACTAGAGAGTGGTCTATGTGCTTTCTAACTGAAGCTGCTCTTCCTTTGATTTCAGCAGGGTTGCGTTCCTGAACTAATTTTGCATTTGCCATCTCAGGTCTTAGAAAAAGTATGGATGAGCTTCTCTGTTGATACACCTGGGCTAATGACCTAGTACTACACATGTATTTTTAAATTCTAGAAGTATGCCTATAACCTAGTGACTCTAGATATATACACAGTGTATATGTATCACCCATAATCAACTACAGATGTTTTGAAGTTCCACTTTTACAGCATTTTATTTCAGAAGTAACTTGGGGAAGAACCATGAAATTCGCCCTAGCTCTGTGTCCAAATAATCTTACTAATTCTGTTTATGTAGGATTCTCTAGCAGTTTTAATTAGGGCATTGTTTGGCTTCTGCACTGGCCTCTAAGGTGTTGGTGAGAAATTGAAACAGGCTTCTCACCACTGACTGACTCTGCTTGAAGGTGTTAAGTAATTTTATCTCACAGAAATATACAAAAAGATATAAACAGAACACAGTATTTTATAACTTGTACATAATGTCACGTATTTTACATATTAGAGGCAAATATTGAACAAAACTCTTTTAAATGCAGTGACAGTATTTTTAGTGCTTCAACATATCTCCAGCTAATCATCTGGCAGACAGATATGAGCTGATGCTTGAAAACAGAAACTAGAAAAATCAATGCTCAAGTGCAAACGTAAGACATTCACCTCCTTGCAAGAGCTTCCCAGCTGTCTCACAGTTGCTAAAAGTCTGTTTTCTTACAGAGGCCTCAAAAACCATCTCATTAGCACAAACACTTCCTGGGGGACCATGTAAGTGCATTTCCCTTCAGCCAGTAATGTGTTAACTCGTTAATTAGAACTGCTGCAGAGTAAAAGAAGAGCAAATTAATTCAAGAACTGCCTTAGCAGGCAAACCTATCTAGGGTACTCTACTCACAAGGAGAGCTGCAATTCAGTTTTGTTTAATTACTCCCACAAAATGCAACTGATAAGAGCAGGGCAAGAGTTGCAAAAAATAAAACCATCTCTTCTATGCATCGCTGCTTACTAGTTCTGATGGCTCACTGTGACTCCAAAGGGAGGTTATCTAGATCCATTCTCTGCCCAGTTCTCTTTAACATCTTCATAACCAGCTTGGATGCAGGACTTGAAGGGACACTAAGTAAGTCTGCAGATTATACTAAATTGGGAGGAGCTGTTGACTCCCTGGAAGGCAGGAAGGCCCTGTAGAGAGACCCCAACAAATTAGAGAGATGGGCAATCACCAGCCATAGGAAGTTGAACAAAGGCAAGTGCTCAGTTCTGCACCTGGGACAGGACAACCCTAGATGTACAGACAGACTGGGGGACGAGACACTGGAGAGCAGCACCACAGAAAGGACCTGAGGGCCTGGTCAACAGAGGAATATGGAATATGAGTCAACAGTGCCCTAGCAGACAGGACAGCCAGACCATGCCCTGGGGAGCATCAGGCACAGCATTGCTGCCTGGTCAAGGGAGGGCATTTTCCTGCTCTACTCTGCATTGGTGTGGCCTCACCTCGAGTCCTGCGGGCAGTTTTGGGCACCAAAACATAAAAAAGACACTAAGCCATCAGAGAGCATCCAGAGGAGGGCTGCAAAGATGGTGAACAGCCTAGAGGGGAAGCCATACGAGGAGCAGCCGAGGTCACTTGGTCTGCTCAGGCTGGAGAAGAGACCTCACAGCTATCTACAACTTCCTTGGGAGGGGCAGTGGAAGGGCAGGCACTGATCTCTGCTCTCTGGTGACCAGTGACAGGACCCAAGAACAGCTGAAGCTGTGTCACGGGAGGCTTAGGCTGAATGTTGGGAAAATGGTTTTCACCCAGAGGGTGGTTGGGCACTGGAACAGGCTCCCCAAGGAAGTGGTCACAGCACCAAGCCCCACAGAGTTCAAGAAGTATTTGGACAATGCTCTCAGACACATGTTGTGATTCTTCGGCTGTCCTGTGTAGATCCAGGAGTTGGACTTGATGATCCTTGGGGGGCCCTTCGAACTCAGGACATTCTATGATTCATATCAAAGTCCTTCTCTGAGACATAAATCTTAAAAGTTTTAATTCTCCTGTAGTGTGAAGTGTACAGACATTATATTCAGACAATAGAAATAAAAAGATAAAAACAGTTTAGGATTTCTTACAGATTTAGAAATACATCAAGAGAAGAACTCCATTCAAATTTTACATCTCTGAGGTCTGAACCTCAATACTTTAATACTGTCCTTTACACTAATTAAAATCTTTTCCTATTTATACTGTATTCTCTTTCACCTTCCAAACCACAATATGTTTTCTTTGAACTGTTTGAAATTCTTTTTGATATAAAGATGTTAGTTTCTGCTAAATATTTCTCACTTCTCCGAAAGCAATTACAACTCATACCATCCCACTTTATAAGGAGCTTTTACAATTATTTAACTGCTACAGACTGTTTCCCACCTCCTGTCATGTAACACTGTCACAAAAAAATTTTTATTTTTATTTTTTCTAAGTTTTCCTTAACAAATGGATAGCTGTGAAGACATAAGACAACAGCTGCAATAAGAAACAATTTGTCAAGCTGCCTCACAGAAAAACCTGGTTGTTTTTCATTTTGTTTTGGGGGGTTTGGGCATATTTTGGGGAGGGGGGTTCATTGTTGAGGTTTTTTTAGTGGTGGTGAGTTTTTTGTTGGTTGGGAGTTTTTTATCAGGAGGTTGGAGATGACTAAGAGAAAAGACTGAAGGCTTTGTGGGTTTTGGGTAGTTTCGTGGGGTGATTTTCTTCCACTTTAAAAGAAGATCTAAAAGGATTTTGTTTTGTCTGCAGAGTTAGAAATCGTCTTTTCTCTTTTAGTATTAGAAAATCAGTTATTGAAAAAATGAACAGAATAATTAAGACACAAAATATAGAATTACAGCTGTAAAATATCATTTGAGAAAGCTGAATTTTGAAAGACAGTATCTAACAACAAAAGAATCATTTTAGAACTTTAGATAGCCCCAAAGATCTTTTTCTCTCAAGACAGTCTGAGGCTAAGAGGTCTCAGCAGAAAAAAAACCAACATAAAACCCCATTTTAGTACAGCCCAACTTCTGCAGTTCTTTCCTTTTTTCCCCTCCTGATAATAAAATTGCAAAGAATAAAAAATGAAACAAAAACGCCTGGATACAGATGTTGACTATATTCTGAATCTTCAGAACATTCCCAAATGCCTAGAGAAAAACAGGTGCTGTTAGAATTAGTCTGTGCTTCTAGTGCTTAAGGGAAATCATATGTGCTTTCCTTTCTAGAGATGACTTCCCTTCTTCCCTCCCAAATAGTAATGTATTAGCATACTGCTACAAAATATTTCTGATACTCAACTGAATCAATTTATAAAAATAAAACCAACAACTTAAAGCATTAGACTGCTTTGCTTTTCATGGCTACATAAGAAAGAACTAGTAGATCTAAAAATCTAAATTACTTCTCTATACAGGTTTTTAATACAGGTTTAACTAATTCCAGAGAATTTACCGTGGAATGAGGTAAATACTGGGACCCAGGTGATTTCAATTCTATGCCATGAGACGTCTGTTTGATACAGCTCTCTGCAGAGAGACAAGGTTGGTCAGCCCCTTGCACAATGAAAGACCAGCACCTTCACAGCCTCATCCCTCAGGTTAATCAGTGGCAGACTAGGGAATAAACACCATTAAAATAAAAATAGAATACCAAATACAAGTATATTTACACCACTGTGCAACAGATCCACAGTAAGAAAAACTGCAAATAAATCAGTATAGAAAGAAGATTGAAAAAGCAGAAGTGCCAGCAGGAAACACTGAAGTAGCTCAGGAGCAAGGAAGACTGTAGACACTAGATAAAATTAAAAAATAATTTAAAAAATAAAAATAAAAAAAGAAATAAGAAATACTCAAGTTACTACTGTATATGACAATTTTTATCCTTTTCTCTCCATACTTGAAAACTTATGTGATGGTCATCTTTTTTTAGAGAAATATGAAATATTTCTCTCTGTCTTGATATTAAGTTTTCTTTCTTGTGAAACAAACAGCAAATGAAGGGCTCCTTCAAAATAGATATCCATACCTCCATGTTTTGAATTAAGAAAGGTAGTTACAATATTTATACCCAAAGACACAAATTTAAAACTGCATGCATCTCCTGTTACGTTCTATGAACAAACACCATTATAAAAATACTGCATGGACTTTTGATCTCTTAAAAGACAGAATTTAAGAAGAAAGTAATACAACCTTTCAAATCAGAGTTAAAATGATGCTGTGGATTTTAAAACAAATACCATAGGAAGACAGAGGACATGTTTCAGGCATGCTGCCTATGTTGCTACTCACCAGTCCACACAAAACAACTATCTTATCCATATAGTTGATTTCTTTATGTCAAATTGATATTTGTGGTGAAAGATGGGACAAGCCCCTAAGAGGCCAGAACAAAGAGCATAAGAAAGGATATTTCGTGCCCAGACAAACTAGCTGAAGCATCAAAAAGTTCGCAAGAACAACCTCCGAAACATCATCTCCCTATATGATACCTTGGGCACAAGCTAACTGTGTCTGCAAACAGTACTTGTCAAAGCTCTCTCATCTAATGAAGAGGGTCATCGCTCAAATTAGGGGCAAATGCATACATACAAAGTAACAGTTATATCCTTAATTAAGACATAGCCATGACTGGATCAAAAAGAATTACATCATCACTATGAAACCGTTAGAGAAAAACAGTAATTTTAACATAGTTCTCTCTTAAGGACTGTTTTCCACTAATATCCCAGCCCCTAAGATTAATGAAACTGAAATACTAGTACATGACAATCTATTTAGTCAGATTATTTTCTGCATTTCTGAATTCCACAGCAACACTGTACAGAAGACCTACTGAAAAGTGACAATTTTGCTATATAGTCTTATACAATTAAGAACAGAATTCTAGGATTTCTTTATGGAACTAGTTCTAAGAAACATCTTCAGTAGAGTTACAGGATACCCTGAAGAGGAGCACACATTCCACTTCACAATGCTGGAAGGCAGAGGATGGGGAAGGATAAAAGTTTCTGACAGCACTAGTTTGCTTAAAATTTTGTGAGTGCTAACACTACAATTCACTGCAATGCAGCATACGATATCACTTAGGCAACATTTTTTAAGAAAAGTACCACATACATAAAACAAAAACTTCTTACCTATGACTGCCATCCAGATTTGACTTGTGGATGAAATTCAGTTTAGCATCTGCCCAATAAAGTTTCTGTTCCTCATAGTCCAATGTCAGTCCATTTGGCCAGTATATGTCTGTGTTAACTATAATGGAGCGGCTTGAACCATCCATCCCAGCCCGTTCTATCTTTGGCACTTCTCCCCAGTCTGTCCAATACATGAACCTATAATTATTTGAAAATAAGAAAGACAAAAAAAGAAAGCAATCATGTATAAATCTACAACTGGAACACTGATGACAACTTTCAGTAGAGACAGAGGCAGTCTCTATTCTGCAGAGACAACATCGTAGAACTCTATTCTACTGCGTAAAGTACACATATCCTGTGAAACACAAGAAAGCTACTTTACAAAAAATTAAAGAAAACCAACTTAAGACAAATGCACAGTACTATGTCAGGTTATACTTTTGTATGGTTCTTTCTTTCCTTGGGTGAAGTGAGAAAGTTGGGAGATATCAAACAGATCTTGACACCCATCTCAGAATTCAACACTAAACAGCAAAGATAGATAGTACAGATTATCATAAAAGTACATCTGATCTTTAACATGGATCAGAGTTTTGGTGAGGGAACAGAAAAAGAAGGTGTGCAGACTTATAGCAGACATAGTTGCATGTGATGCAGTTAAGTGGGTTTGATGAAAGATGAATTCACGTCCTTTTTTTTCCACAGAAATTCTGAGAGAGGAAGTTAAGTCAACACGTTCAGAAACACAGCTTGCACTCTATTACTGGGCGAAACACTCTGTAAAATCTTTTAAGATTGGACAAGCAAGTCGTAAAACATGTAACATATACTAACATTTAAACATTATTTAACAAGTAGTGGGGAGAGGGAAGCTACCCAGCTGCATCTAAGGCTGAGGTGAAGCAAGGGAAACCACTTTATTATGGCTAGAGATTCGTAGCAGGTAAGAATATTTGTCCTTTTTCTGCAGATAGTAGAAAATGGATATACTTGTGTGGGTTGTTAACAGAACACACAACTAAACAGAAGTAACACACATTATAAACAGATGAGACAAAGTGTGTCCATGGTGTTTTTGTTGTTGCAGTTGGAACAGACTACTGTCCTAAACTGCTCTCATCACCTCATGACATCTGCCAGCATACCTGCATACCTGTTTGTACCTGTGCTCCCTAACCTGGCTCAGTCAAAACAATCCAGATTAGAAAAGACCTGAAACCTTTAAACTAACTCAGATCATCACACAACCACATCATATCAGTATATGGTACCCACATATGAAGAGGCCTGGCCATCCATCCTCTAAACAAAAACAAAAGTGCAACATGTTTAAGAAACATTTGCAGATGAAGTTATTCTTGGCAAATATTTATTCTTTTTTTTTAATTTACTTTTAAGAGTCAAGAAATTCCATGTCATATCTTCCTAATATCTACAGCATTTTTGTTTTAATGTGCAGTAATATCAGTGGACAGAAATGCAGCTGATTAATACAAATATTGTCCTATTCGATCTCAAGTGAGTCACTCTTCATTGAGCAATTTGCTTACTTTAAACACAGAGTGAAAAAATATCTCAAAAGAACATGTGAGATTTCTCTGGACAGACATAAGTGCCTCACATAAACTGTTTTTTCATCAGGAAGAAGGACAAAACCCAAATAATTTCTAGAGAAAGTAGCACAGTAGCAAGTCACCTGGTCAAACTATGCAATAAGAAAGCTGCATACTTGAAAAAGAAATGTTAAAAGAAGTCAGGCAATATTTCACCAGTGAGTATGTGAGAAAGAAGAGAGAAAAAGAGAGATTTACTTTTAACTTCTTTAAAACAGCCCTTCTTGGCCCCAGCTGTCAAGTCCTAGACTTCCAAATCAAGGTTAATAGGTTCCAAGGCTCTGACCACCCTGCTAGACCAATTTTTTCAGACTGAATCAGCTCATTTATTGCTGCACAGCCTCATCTTCTTCCCCGTCTCACTCTCACCTCTAATGCAGGCTGCAATTACTCAAGGAAAAACAGGTAAGGGTAGTTGTTTTCTTCCACCTTGCCTGAAAGCCTAGGGATTTTAATGTCTCCATTAAAAATGTTTTGAGGCAGTCATATTCCAGCTGATGATGACAGCCATACAGACAAGGTAAGGGCCATTCTCTCTCCTCCCCACCCTTTTCAAACAGTTATTTCAATTAAAAAAAAAAAAAAAGTCACCATCAAAGCCCACAGGATAGAGCAAAATCTTAAGAGAAAATACTAAGAGAAAAATAATGTCTTGTGCTAAAATATGTCATTGAGATACCAAGACTGTTCCATTTGTCTCTCATCTAGCTATACTTTGCTATACAACTTCAATCCAGGAACCAAGATTTTAATTCCAGTGCAGAAGAGGAGAAAAATAACATTTAAAATTAGAATCTATACTACCCTTTTAACTTTGAGGGAAAACCCCATATCTATGGAGCATGTTTACTGTACAATGGCACAGGCACCCAACTGGGCTTCATGCTGGGCAACTCCAAGTCTGTAAAGATCCAGAGGGCAATACAAAGACATGTTGTGCTGTAACTGACTTCAGCGAGCACACTTTCGCATCTAACAATAGTACCACACTTAGCAGGAAGGCCTTTAATTAAGTAACAAAGCAACCCATATAGAGGCAAATCTCTCTTCAATCTAACAAGAAATACCACCAGAGGTCAGATTTTACCAGCAGACTCTGGAAAAGGTTGTGAGTCCTTACAAAAGTCTCAAAGGAAAACAACAACAAAGTGTATTTTTATTTATCTCTCCTTGCAATTTTTAGAGAGTCATGCCCCCCTCCAAGGAGTTAAGGTACATCAAGTATTTGATGTACACTTACAGAAGAGAAGAAGGTGCTTAGACTGAAGTAAAAAAAATGAAATTAGTTGGTACTTTGTTTGACTGTGGCCCAGGATGTTAGTTTATCTTAAAAGCTTATACCATCATTAACAATTATGAACAAATAGAGGAAGACTTTTGATGGTTTTTCCCTATAAACTTGTTTCTATGCATCTTTAAATCTAGCATTTTTTCATTTCTGCATCTCAGTGCATAAGGTGAATCCAGGTAACAAAACTTCCCCTAAAAAGGCATCAGAAATCACTTGCACTGTACAGTTGTAACTTCACAGTTTTGATCTGCTTCAAATAGAAGGTTTTGCCATAGCAAAACAAACACACAAACAAACAAAAGGATAAACCAGCATTTTATGGTTCCATTCTGCATGATGAACCAATATAGTAAATAACAGAGCACCTTTTCCAAAAAGCTGTTCTTTTCCACAAAGCCCATAAAGTCTAGGCACACAGATATCCACATCCATAGAAAAAAGCTTGCAGAGTACAAATGCCAAGATTTAAATGCTATAATTTAGCAGTGATTTCTGCACAGAAGGAGATAAATTTATCACCAGCACCCATCAGCTTTGCAACTTTCTGGTATGCATTGCTCCTCAACATTGCTGCAGACCCTTTCAGCCCTTCTGTTCTGCATGGAACTAGGTTCCTGAAGGGAGTGTCACTGAAACAGCCCTCATTCAGATGCATACAACTGGTTCACTCATTCAGCAGAGATGCCCCACATAACCCTAAGCTGATTTTAAGGCAGTTAGTTGCACCACTGTACAGGGTAGGCAAACATTTACCTTCCTGAATTTTATTCAGTGGGAAGAGCAGCTGCTTAATTGGGACAGCTAATTATTTGTTGAGGTTCTTCAGCCTTATTGCCCAAACTTTGCAATTATGCTTGTTTCAGCCCCTAAGTACCTCTGAGCTCTTTAGGAACACAAACAGCTGCTAAACCTCAGAGCCTGAAAAGATTTTAGAAGTGCAGTAACCCTTGTGGAGCTGACCAGCTCTGCAGTGGTCCTCCTGAAACACAGCCTGCTCCAGCTCTAGCACTAACAGGACTGGTACTCATCTAACCAAAAAATACACAGTTAAATGATAGGCATTGGAATAGTTCAGGAAAATTATACACAATAAACACATCTTTGGCTATCAAAAATAGCTCTTGACTTGAGAAGAAATATTCATGACTCTTCAGGAGTTTACAAAAATACATTTGAATCACGTGACCCTTCAGGTATTCTGAACAGGGACTTTTTGAGGAAAGTTCACAGAGGGATAAAAACTGCAATCCAGAAGCACATAGCAGTATTGAATGACAAAGAAAATGGATCTTAAATAAGGAGACTAAAAGTACCACAGGAAGGTTTCAGTACAAAGTTTCTCAACTGACTGCAAAAGTCAAAGTATTTTCACTCCTCCAAGAGAAGTGAAAAATGTACATAGCAAATTAAATACGGAAATAATTCTTCATAAAAGAGAGGAAGATATATCTTTTGGGGATACAATCAAGATAAACATGAGAGAAAATATGTTCTTAGCTAGCTGGGAGCTCTGCTCTTTTACAATAGCTTCTCTCCGTAATTAACTGTGGACATTAGTTGAATGTAATTTTCAGAGCTGCTTTACAATAATTTTTATATTAACATTCAATGCACTCAACACCATTTTCTATGCAAATTAACTTACCCTATATGCAGCTTTTCAGTTGTCTCCATCTCTCTTGAACATATTAAGAGCAGCTATGTGAGGAATGAGTGTGAATTACGTAGCTAACTGTTAATATCTTAACACATTGAATCTTCTACTTTTTACACTGATTTTGGGTTTTGAAGCCCACAAATTCCCAATAAAGCTGCAATTTTTCATTTTAGCTAAACACAGCTGGATCTGAACCACCTATCTTAAATATTGCTATATACACTGGACAAAAACAACCAAGATTTCTTACATTGAAAACCAAACCTTTATTTCACTCTTCTCAAAAGCATCAGTGTGTCTAGCACAGAACAACTCAGATGTGTTTGAAAATGCTTGACAAGCAAGCACCCATGGACCAAGCTGACCCATTTAACTCCCTCCCTTGGCCCCCCATCCTCATCCCTTGCATCTCGGGGAGGGCTGGTGGTCTAGCAGAACTCCCCGGGTGCTTGTATCTCAGCTAATCAATTTCACAGCCCAAACCATTATGCTCAGAGCATCAAGACTAGGCAGCAGTCTGTCCAGCAACTTTAACACAATGACCTGTACCAGGGAGAACTCAACATGGTATCACTGCTAGCAAAGCAGTAACCTTGTGCAGAAACAGAGGTCATTACTGATAAACTACTCTAGCCTCCATAACTGATTTGTCAGGGATGCTAAAAGATTCAACTGACAAGTGGGAGAAAGTAATGTATAAAATTTCACACCTAAGTCTGTGTAAGTCTACAATCATCAGGTCATGGCTTGGCTTCACGAACGAAGATTTCAAAGGGCACTACCCGCGCTTGCTACAGGTGCTGATGGCTGAAAAGGCCAATGTGAGACAGACAAGTCCGGTTGCAGAAGGCACA
>VYXB01000156.1:74889-87848 GCA_013397135.1 Pachyramphus minor
TGTTTCAGCTGGGCAGCTTCTGTCTGGAGTTTGTTTCTCCACTGTTACACATCCCAGCTGGAGAGACTTCAATGCCATGCCTGTCCCTGCCCCAAGGCTGGGGGAGAGGGGCCTTACCCCCCACTTCGGGGGGCCTGCTGCTTCCCTCCTACATGGCTGCTTCTAATTTCTTCTGTGACATCACCTTCTCTTCCATTTTCTTAAATATGTCATTAGCAGAGGCGTTACTGAAACTTTTGATCGGCTTTTTCTCTGGAAATCTACCTGGGTCTGACCATTTCAGCCCAGGGGGGCTGGTAAAACCCACGACAACTCTGTACCACTGATCATGACCCTCTGGGATCTGCCACTCAGCCAGTTCTCCATCCATCGCACTGTCCACTCACCCAACCCACACTTTTTTGAGTTTGTCTAGGAGAATATCATAAGAGACAGTGTCAAAAACCTTGCTGAAGTTACGGTTGATAATATTCACTGCTCTCCAATCATCCATCCAGGTAGTTGTTTCATCATAGAAGGCAACCAGGTTGGTCAAACACAACTTACCTTGTGAACCCATGCTGACTACTCCTGATCACCCTCTTGCCCTCCATGCGGGTAGAGATGGCCTACAGAATGAGGCATTCCATCACCTTTTCCAGAGTGGAGGTGAGGCTTACTGGCCAGTAGTTTCCTGGGTCCTCCTTCTCACCCATTTTGAAGACTGGAGTGACATCTGCTTTCTTCTGGTGCTCAGGCACCTCTCCTGATCTCCATGACCTCTCAAAGATGGTTGTGAGAAGTCTGGCTATGATGCCCACTGGCTCTATCAGCATTCATGGATGCATCCTGTCAGGGACCATGGACTTGTGGATGTCAGGTTTGTTTAGATATTCTCTGACCCAATCCTTCTTGACCAAGGGAAGGTCTTCCTCCTGACACTGATTTACTCTGGCCTCTTGGGTCAGAAATCCCCAAGGGCTGGTCTTATCAATGAAGACTCATGCAAAGAAGGCACACAATAACACCGCCTTCTCTACATCCTCTGTTACCACATTTACTAATAGGCCCATATTATCCTTTGTTTTCCTTTTGTTATTTACGTATTTGAAAAAGTACTTTATGTTAAAGCCTTTATGTTCCTTGACATCTGTGGCCAGATTTAATTTTAGATGGGTCTTGGCCTTTCTAGTCTCATTTCTACCTATCCTGACCACCCCTTTATATTCACTTCAAGTGGCCTGACCCTGCTTCCATCTCCTGTGAGCTTTTTGCTTATACCTGAGCAATGACAGGAGTTCTTTGTTCATCAACAGAGGTTTCTTGTGCCCTTGACCTGATCCTTTCTGAAATGCATTGCTCTTGAGCCTTAGAACATTGAGAAAGTGAGCCTTGAACACTGACCAACTCTCATGGAGCCCTCTTCCCTGCAGGGCCTGCTTCCATGGGATTCTTCCAAGAATATTCCTAAAGAGGCTTAAGTTACCTCACCTGAAGTCCATGGTCACAGTCCTGCTTGCTGTTCTGCTACCTCTTCATTCAACTACAATCTCACGGACACTACAGACAAGGCTGTCCCCAGACGTCACATCAATAAGGCCTTCCCTGTTGGTTAGTATGAGGTGGAGCAGCACACTATTCCTCGCGGGATCCTCTACTACCTGTGACAGGAGGTTATCGTCAATGCTTTCCAGGAACCTAATGTGCTTTGCTGTGTAGCTTCTCCAGCAGATGTCAGGGTAATTAAAGACCCTCACAAGAACCAGGGCCTGTGACTTTGAGAGTGCTTCAAGCTGCCTGCCTCATCCAGTTCCTCCTCTTGATCAGGAAGCCTGTAGCACACAACCATAACAATGTCGCCCTTCCTAGTCTGCCCTTTTAGCCTGACTCCTAAGCTCTCAACTTGCTCATCATCCTCACCAAGACAGAGCTCAATACATTCTAAGTGCTGCCTCACATAGATGGCAACTCGACCACCATGCCTTCCTGGTCTGTCTCTCCTAAACAGTGTGTACCCCTTAATGACAACATTCCGGTCATGTGAGCTATCCCATCACATCTCCATATCGCAATGAGATTGGAGCCTTGTGGCTGCACACACATGTCTAGTTCTTCCTGTTTGTCTCCAAAACTCTAGTTTCTTGAATAGGAGAGCAAGATAACCCTTTTGCTCAGTCTTTTATACCACATTAAGAAATTGTCCAATAACCTTACATTTAGGGCGTTTGTTTTAATTTAGGGGCATTTTAAACTTGATTTTTAAATTATAGTAACTTCTCAAAACAAGAATGTACATTTTTTTCCTCCTTCCTTTTTACAGTCTGTAGAAGCAATTGTGCTCAGCAAGTTTGGCACTGAAACAAAGTGGCATTAATCACAAGGTCCAATTCTAAAACCCAACTCCAAAGGGTGAGCTCACTAGCTAGGCTTCTCAAACAAAAGGTAGAAAGAAGCAGCTTTTTGCTGAGATTACAACACTGCTCCAACTCAGCCCAAGAAGAAAGCTACCCTTCTCCACTGACTGTAAATGGGAGTTGAGATGGCTAGCTCAGCTCAGGCAGTTCGGTACCTAAGTATGGCAAAGGAATATCTCCCCTCAAAGACTGTTTTCTGGTTAACTTTCAAACAGAAAGGCACAAATCCTTTCTTTCTTCAGATCCAAGATAACAGCAAAAGAAATAAGGTTGGCTCAGCTTGTCAAGAACTGAGTTTTCACTTAACTCCTAACAGGAGAGGCTACTATGTGGGTTTTTTGCCTTTTCAGAGGCAAAGAGTCAGAAATCCAAACTGATGGCAATGAGGTAGTTCTATCTGGGACTAAGTGAAGTCACCAACTTCTGTATTTAAGTAAGGACATCATCTCCTCCCCCGTAGGTAGCTCCTCCTAGAGAGATACGAAGCTTCTGTCAAAGCAGAGACTGTTTCAAAAAAGAAGACTTTCTTTCAAAGGGTTTCTTTCAAAACAAAGAACAAGCAAACTTGTTTAGGTCATTTAAGTAAAGTTCACACACAGACTGTGGCAAAAAACATAGTCCAGGGGTCTACATATTGTTTTTTTCTGTTATGCATCCCCTGAAATGAACCGGAATCTAATGCTGAATAACAGGCAAAACCTTTGAAAACAAAGTAATGCAACTTTCACTATGAACACTGGAATAAAGAAAGCTTGGTCTTCTACATCATAGCTAGATTCCTTGAAGTTTAATGAAAACAATGGCACTCAATGAAGCATGTCCAGCCCCTACGGCATTTGGAGCAGGTTTGTCTCGTGGGGATGCCCTATTACAGACTTGCACGATGCCACTGGGTGGAGAGGTCACTGAGAGATGAAGCTGGGGTCCAGCTTGACTGAAACTGAGCAACAAATTACAAAGATCAAATTGGGGTTTATTTTACGACTTCAGCCTCAAATACCTACGGTATTCACAGATGCATCACATATTAGCTACTAATGATGTTTTCCCCTATTTTTAGGCTATTGGCAGCTCCTAGATCCACCATTTTTTTCATACTTATGTGTTCAGTGTTAGCTCAGAATAACCCAATGTCATATGCTCAATGTAAAGAGATGTGAACACTGCTTTCCTCAGCTACACAAACCTCAGATCCATAAATCTGTAACCTCAGAGGAGCTAATTAAGAGTACAGCGATGCTGTGCAGCAACCCCTTCCTTGGCACTCTTACATATGACTCAAGGTCAGGAACGAAAATTGCCATCCATCACCAACTAGTACTACTAACAAGTTTTGGGTTTTAATCCCATTGGTAAAGGCAGCAAGAGACACCAATCATCCACGCATGAAATATGTGGAAAGCTAGACAGCTACCAGAGCTCTTGATAAAACTTCTTGTACAGAGAAACATCAGCTCTTATAGTACCACTGATGGGAATGGCTTACTGCTCATTTGGTTCAATTCTCCAACGGAAGCACTAATGTATGCCCAGACTGTACAACCTGTCACTAATTACACCACCCCACCAAAATCCAATCCCCACACCATTAAGCAGCTCAAACACTTAGATAAGAGCTATCTTGACAAGACTGGAGTGGTAAATGAGGTCCATGAGCTATTTATTTTGACAGTACAATGATGCTGCTTCTTTTCTGTTCTTCCTAACCCACCTTGTAGAAGCAAAAATGCATCCTGTGCTAGAAAGTGATGGAGTAAGAAGAATATCTACCAAACGATAAAAAGGGTCTGTTAAGCAATTGTGTATATTTCCTCTTTTGCATCTGCTTATATATTTAAATACAATACAACTTTCACAAAGTAAACTGCTTAGCATCGAGAAAAAAAGTTGAACAGATCACAGGATGAACTAGAAGGCTGCTGCTGCAATTTCATGACATTGCTTTTGACAAGTAATAAAGAAAAATTATTCTGCATTTCATAGCATGGACTTATCAAAGTCATCATGAAAATCAGACCTTTCAATAGGACTTGAGAAGTGTCTAAAGTCTGTAGTAACCTTAGAGAAAAAGCACCAATGAGCAAAAACTTTTTTAAACAAAAGATTGCCTATGAAAACAGCTAATGGATAATCAGCATTCCCATATGTCAATCAGAATCTACAGCCAAGGTATACAGGTCAACCAGCACAGGAAACTAAAACTTCTGACAAGGGGAAGAGGTTCCATCTCTCTTCAGCTGCTCTGTTTGTCTCCAGAAAAAAAACAAAACAAACCTATACTTTTATCACATTCTTGCCTTTTAGGGTCTGCAAGACAGATACTAAAATTCTTGTGACCCTGACAAGCATTAATCGTACATTCCATCTAGGTAATACTCAGTGTAGTATAAACCACAGTGCCAAAATGAGGAAGAGCTGACAAAGGAATGAGAACTGGGGATGTGGAAAGAGCAGTACTTTTTTTTAGCAGTAAATGTTTTACTCTCATCTAAGCCTTGTTGTAAGCAATGAAACAAAACCAGAGTTTACAAGTTGTCGCTAAAGTAAAACAGCATGGGACAATCACATTTAAAACTGAAAGATATACGTGGATAGAAACATCTAAGAACAGTGAGATCACGAACTACCACAGCTGACAATCCTCAACCATTTTACCAGCATACAGCCAGCTATTGTGGAAAGACTGGAACAGAGAAGGAAGTTCAAGGCTCCAACCATGTGACCCAGGATGATAGCCTAAGACAAAGTTGTCAAAATAAATGTTTCCACAAAAATGTCAATTTTGATGAATCACCATTTCTACAAAAATAAACTCTAACAGAATTCCCCACCAACTTCAACTAACTGTAAATCCTCTAATGAAAGCATTAGCTCTTACTTCACCGTTTACTGTAGTTTATATAATTTATTTCCTCACATTAAGAAGTCAGGTCAGCATCTCTGTTCCTTTATAGGTAGTTCAGTGGCACATGAGCACCATGTTTTTTGCATTTGAGGATGCAGCAATGGCAAAAGAGTGCAACTGCCCACCTGAAATGGGCTACAGAAAAATTCCAGCCCAGCAGAGAGCAGAGGAGAACATGAGATAACAGCGTACTCCAAGGTCAGTCTAGCAGGAGAAAAGAGCAGAAGCGTGGGGAAGCCTCCCCACCTCCCTCCACCAGGGGAAAGACTGAAAGTTGAAAACCTCTGCCATCTGTAGAAGATTATTGATAAACAAGAGATCCTGGGTTCGACTCCCAGTGGTACCTCCACAGTGCAGAGACCCTCCAGCAGCTCATGAAGTAGCCTATGCCGGAAGAGACGAGTGCATGAGGAGGCTGTGACTCTCGTGGGAAGCCTACAATGAAGCAGAGTCCTGCTAGGGACCTGTGGCTCATGGAGAGAGAAACCTACGCTGGAGCAAGTTGTCCCGGGTAGGACCTTGTAGTCCCAGTGAAGGATCCATGCTGGGGCAGCTCATTTGTAATCCTAAAGGACAGCAGAGAATTGAAGAGCTGTTGTCCTGAATGAACGCACAAGGAGAGGTCTATTTAAGACTATCTCCGGTGGGAAGGGACCACAGGAACAGGGGAAAGGACGCAAAAAGCCATTATCCCCTGTAACTATGGTGCAGACCATGGTGCAGCAAGTGTCCTCTTGCAATCCATGGAAGACGTCATGGAGCCTGGGTGTGCTCCCCTGGCCTCCGGTCCTGGCCCGAATGGAAGAGGGGAGAGCCCAGTTCTGAAGTCGACAGGCAGGACAGACAGAGAGAGAGAGAGAGGGAGAAAGAAAGAGAGAAATCTCCAACAATGACAAATTGGAGTTGTTGCCTTAAAGATAACAGAAGAGAAACTTTACAGTGTTGCAGAATTGCTTCAGAAAGAAGCGATTCTCTCCTCCTGGACTGATAGAGGGGGGCAAGATGCTTTTGTAAATACCTAACATTTTCTTCATAAGATAAGAAACCCTAGTTAGAATTGTTGTATATATTATTCTTTAGTCTTTATCTTGCTAGTAATAAATCTTAATATTATTCTGCCACGTCAAGCCTCTCTTTTGTCTGCATAAAATGTCTCTCAACTTGCAGCAATTGTGTGTGTGCGGAGTTTGAAAAAAATTGGTCCTAAGTAAACCCATGAAACACTCAAACATGGTGATAAGGCAGACTGCACTGCTACCAAAACTTTTAGACATATTACACCACTAAATATATGATGCTTTTGTAAAGTCACATGCTTGCAGCTATTGCCATTTCATGGCATAAAGTCTTCAACTAAATCTGTACCTAAACATTCCTTATCTAAAGAATTAAGTTCTGAAGCTTGGATGATGCCACACAACCATACAGTTATTATTTTCTACACACTGACTTGTGTAAAACAGCTGTTGACATTTTAAGAATGACCATGTTGTCTGGATGCCTGTTACTTTATATCATGGCCTAATCAGGACTTGAGCCTTCATTACACGCAGTTACACACAGAAGCCTTCCCTCTGAGAGACTATCTATCTATGCAAGTGGTTTGACAGCATTTAAATTTAAATTAAATAGCTGTTCACTCTCAACTAAAATATTCAGTTGCTAGGTTTCCTGACTTCATTCCTCAAGTTACATTTAGACCTTTACTAGACCAAAAACTCTCAGCTTATACCCTCATAGATAATAAACCATCAATTAAACATTCCCCTAAGTGCCTATTTAAGGTTTAGTGCAGTGTTGTGATTTTTAAGCTATCATCTATAAACCTAAAGACAGAGGATAAATACTCTCCTTACAAGCAAGACCACACATATTCCACAACAACCATTTTTCTACAGCATCAACAGTCTTATAGAGACTAAATATCTGCAGAGTGGTCGTCACCACTCTTGCTCCAGTCTACTTCAGAAAACGTCCACACCTATGTAACACAACTCAGACATATATATAATTTGCACCTCTGCCATACCACCATGAGACCCATCACTGCTGCCACTTACCCTCAGAGGACTCTGTCCCCAGTGCCTGGGAAGTTTTGTTAGTTCTATGAGGTGACAAGACCAAAATACTTGGCTGCAATAGTTTTTGTCACGTTCAAGAATCAGAACACAAAAGACCAAGATGAAAGGGGAGAAAATTTTCATGTCTTGAAGTCACTATCTTCAAACTGCCCTAGCTTCAAACTAAGCCTGTGGACATCATCGTTTTGCACAGACTCCCTATAGCCCACACAGACTAGACTGGGCCATCTCACATGTGAAGCTGTTCAGTCAGTTCCAAACAGTGAGAAAGTCAGGCGAGCAGCTCTGTACCACGAGTGCATACAACCATGCATACTACCCATCAACTCACAAACCAAGGGCACGTGACAACAGACACCTCCAAGTGGACTTCGGTTCCAGCCTAGCAGCCATTTCCATGAGTTGGTGCACACATTATTCACACAATCATTCCACAAATCACACAGTATTGTACTTAGGTGTTTCTATGCAAAAAGAACCCACATAAAAAAAAGGCCTAAGTCTTTATGAGCAGCACTCCCAATACAGTAGATTTACCCCATTCAAAGTCACCTTGAGAAGTGTCACAGATTGGGGAAGACAATTTTATTACTGAATACACAGTGTTACCATTAAAATGCCAATTCAATCAAATGGTGCTTTCCTTCCATCAGGAACAAAAGTAAGCTGAATGATCTCACAGACAAACTTCTGCTGATACATTTTGCCCATTCTTGTGCTTCTGAAGAGATAAATAGAAGAACCACTTCTCTATACAAATTCATTCAATGCACTCTGAAACATGTCAAGAGTGACACAGATAAAACTCTACAATGAAGATTAAAGGCTGAAAGAGCAGAGGAACTCTTAAAAAGTGATTGTCAAAAAACCACAAACGGTTTGCTTCCTTGTATGGTATGTGAAACAACTCTACTTCTGATAACATGAACAATAGTAAAACCCTTTGGTTGCAAAGAAGTGGTGGAAAGGAGAAAAAACAGAGCTTGGTGTTCATGTGTATTTGTGAAAAACACTACCAAGTCACATAGCCTTCACTACTGGTTGTTTTTATTTAAGTGAAAACCTACTATCTTACCACTCCACTTTCACACCTTCCCATTTCAGCAGTTAACGGAGTGATAGACAAAAACTTAAATTCAGTCAAACCTGTGAAAAAGAGACCAAGGCTAAAGTAAAACTGAATTTCTGAATGAACCCATAGAACTCTTCCACTACTAAACTGCAGTTACCCTTGGTGAAGGACAACATTTTGCCCCAAACCAGAATGCTGCCCATGCCCACTACTGTCTCCAAAATCACCAGCTGACCACACAGAATTTCAGTTTTTGAAAACAACTTCAAGTACCTTGAATTGTAAAGAGGGTAACAAATCTATCCATGGAAAAAAAGGTCTTGGATAAATAACACACTTAAGTTCTGAAATAAAATTGGGCATGGCCATTCCTGTCAACAGTTCCTACTGCTGAAACACTGAACAAGGTGTTGTAATCAAATTAATTATGTAACAAGGCATACGAATTGCATAACTCAGCCCACAAATGTCTAGGTGGAGACTGCACAAGGCCATAAATTACCACTTTATTAACTTACATGATTTCTTGTCGGGCATAGAAACACAACTACCATAAAATGGTGTTGTCTCTGATTATGCAAAACAGGGTAATTCTAGGTGAGATAAAACTATTTAAGGTCAAAAGGTTTGTTATGTACATAGTTTGCCTACAATGTTTTTGTTGACTCTGTATATATCAATTGTTCATACAATTTTATGATTTTGGAGCACTGAATTCTTTTTTTAAAAGACTGAAAACTCCACAGTTAGCTGCCAAAAGAAAACACCTAACTATCTCTGTGAAGATTAGTACACATTTCTAAATGGTATTGAGAAAATAGATGCCAGCTACTTCGTAAATCCAGAGATGGGCTGAAATGAAGAAACAAGTCATGTAATGTCTTCAGTCAGTCATAAAAAGGCTAATTGTTACCACAGATTTTTCTTATTGTTTCTAAAAAAAGGAATCAGAACTTTTCCATCATTAAAACATTAGTCAAGCATTCATTCAACATATGTTTGACAAGCTGTATCTTACATCTTCATACAAACTTCTTGACCATGCTCACACCAAAGGAAACTTATTTGGAAGCAACAGAAAATCATGAAAATGCCAAGTTTCATGGTTCATGAGAACAGCATACTTGCCAGGAAGATACACGTGCAAAAGAAAAAGGTAGCCATTATTTCACTAAAATAAATTGAAAGAAGTACCAAGAATAAAAATAACCAGATAGTTGTTCTCACTATCTAGCTTGGGCATTTTTCAAATTATCAGTTAAACTCTTTTTCATTAACCAAATTTGGCACATACTTACATATGGGAGAACAGCCATTACTTGCACTGTTTTAAATGTGAGTTTGGTCTTTATCTACCAGAAAAAATACATAGATTAAGCTTATTAATATCCTTTATCATCTCCAGGGGAAACCTTGAAGTTAATATTCCACAGTTTCTGAAAAGAAGTTTTATATAGTATCTAAGTCCTGCACTAAGAAAACAATCATTAAAGTCTGGACACTGGAATATCACAAACTCTCTTTGTGCAAAACCAAAGTTCTCTGCCTAAGCAGCATACTCAACACTGTTATGGCAAAATAACCATTAATACTGCGATTTTATCTGTCCAAGCTTCACGGTATACCACAACAAGCCAGTCTGAAAAACCAGACAGTTCACAAGACAGATTCTAAGATGCACTTTAAAGATACTTCAGAAAACAGAACTTCAGAAAGAAAAGAACTTAAAAGCCACAACCCCTAGTGCTTACATTATATACGTTACCTCCCAAAGCAGACGGTAAAGCAATACTTTGAAAACTGAAAGTTGGAAAAGTCGATGGTGTATGTTGTGGGGGCAAATGGAGGAGAGAGAACAAAAGAGTATGGCACAATTAAGTGATCTTGATAAATATGTTTTTTTAAACAGTCTCATCTTCCCCTACTTCCGAATGCAAATATTATTTGCTTCTAACTATCTTTTTTTTAATGCAGAAACTTCACTGAGTACAACTATTTTCAGAATACTACAGACTCTCCTATTAGCACAATTTATTTATTTTTTTAAGTATATTTACTTTATAAATTTAGTTTACAGCTAACTAGCTCTGCAGATTCTTTCACTGGCATAAAACAAATATTCTTCTTACTTGAGTAGGCAATTGTGAATTCAGGAATGACAATTCCCAAACAAATTCAGTCTTGGAAATCAACAACAGAAGAATCACGTCAAATCATTCGTGATCTTAAGATGAGACAGCCAGCACTCAAGCTGAAGTTTAAGAATCAAGTAACTACCATAGATGACCTTGCACTTGATTTCAGGAGCATTCTCATCAAGCTTGTTTAATTTTGTAGGGTCCCTTTCTTTCTTTAAATATAGGACTTCTGATAGTCTATAAAGAGCTGTCAGACAGCATTTTCCAATAGGACAAATTTTACTTCTGATCTTCATAAACATTAAAATATTTTAGAGTATCTTAAGAAGTTTCTCTCTATTCCATCTTTTCCAAACATACTGATAGCTACTCCAATCCCTTAGCTCCAGGACCACAAACTGATAAGTAAGTAAAACATTCAGGTTCAAAGGCTTTATATAGTCTCTGAAAGACCTACACCCAAACCAAGTTTTTCTGTAACTTCATTCAGTTTTTGATGGGTCAGCTTCTGTAGCACTTCTTATGCACAGATCATTTGGTCTTTGTACTGTTAATATTACACAGGTGAACTCTACAGACAAAATATTCACACACATACACGTAAGTCAACAGTCACAAGTGCGATAACATAATGTAGTCCACTATCTTCACAAAGTCACATCTATTTATTCAGAATTTTGGCTGAGTTTATATATTTCTAGGGCTCCACATGCGAATTTCTCTAAGGGAGTTTTTAATATGTTATAAGGGAATATGTGAAGGGAACAGGCAAAGTTGCTTTGGGAGATTTTACAAACCATTCGAGTGGGTGGAGGTAAGAGTCCAAACTATGCAAATCCACAGTCTGTCTCATAGAATCATTTAGGTTGGAAAAGACCTTTAAGACATGCTGTGTGTTTTGAAGAGTCACAGAAAGCAACTAATACTTTCACAGCCACACATGAGAAATTCAGCTCCTAAGATTTCAGCTTTAGATTACTAGCAGTTGTTTGCAGTGGGCCAGGCTTCAAAAGCAAAAGAGTGACAAAGACCTTTAAGAGGAGCCAGAGCTCAAGAATCTGAATCTTCCCACGCTGTTGCACAGGTGGCCCTTCGGTATCTGTAATCCTATTCCCACTGGAGAAAATAGGAAGACTGTTGTCTCCGTACAATTCCTGAATGACCATTAAGTCTATCAAAGGTTCAGTAGCTTTTGAGTTTTCTCCCAGTCACTTCTTTGCTCTATTTCAGGTATGTCCTGCTGGACATTTAAAAGCTCATGAACAGAAATCCTCTATATTCTGACCCTGGTTTTCGTTTTTTAATTTCCATTAGCTAATTATTTGTGTGAGACCAGTTGATAGCTCCCATTTGATATGAAGGGGATACAAAGAAGACAGAACTTGCAACAGTAAGGCCACACTGAAATATGGGTTTATGGGGAATCTGCCCTAGACAGGGAAAGTTGGGACTGGAAGCAAAGATACCCTTTCATATTTCATGATTATCAATAAGATTGCCCTTTGGCTACTTCCTAAGCAGGGAGCAAAATGCTCTAATTACATACAAGAGATCACAGATTTTAATGGCACTAAAACATTTCCTCAGTTTAGGAGCTCAGTTTTCCAACTCTCATTTCTGCCTTGAAATAGAAGAACAAGGACATTTATGCAAGGACAGAATTCTTCTCTAGTTAAGTAACAAATTTCTGTCAAACTTCAAGAACACATTGTACTTTCACGTTTTCATAGTATCCATCAATTAAATCCAAATTTGCTTTGTAGTTATAAAAAGTTGATTAGGACTATGTAATTTATTTAATGCTAAAGCTTTTAGTGGTTATGAGCAGCAATCAGACCGTTACTAAAACATATCTCTGGTCATGGTATTGACTAGTTGGCCAAGCCATCCTATGCCTGCCAGCTTAGTGATGAGATCTGGCTTGAACACCATAGCCAGCAATCCTTCTCCTCAGTCAAGCAACTACTTTTATACTTGTGTAGAGAGAGGGCAACAGAAAAGCTCCGTCAGAACTTTCAGCTATCACTTCTGGCCACAATAAGCACATTATTACTGTTTAAAACAGTATGTCATCCTACTGCAATAGAACAACAAATTGTTTAATCAGGAAAGTACAGTAAAATTACTGCACAACCTGATATATATGTATATACATCATCATGGCCTGGCTTCGCGAACGAAGATTTCAAAGGGCTCTACCCGCGCTTGCTACAGGTTCGCTGATGGCTGAAAAGGCCAATACGAGATAGACAAGTCTGGTTGCAGAAGGCACAACAGAAAGACTCCCCAGGTGATATCGACTGGACGCGATTCTTTCTGAGTTGTCTTTTCTCCTCGAGAGTGATCCTGCGTGTGTTCTCAAAGGAGGCA
>VYXB01000156.1:88061-135044 GCA_013397135.1 Pachyramphus minor
CTGATCTTTGTACTTTTCTTCAGGTGTTTATTTTGCCAAACTCTTTTATGGAGTCTACCAAAAGCTCTGTTTGCCTTTGCCAACCTGTTGTCAATTTCTTTGTCGATCTTACCATCTGAGGAGATGATGCTGCCCAGGTAATTAAACTGCTGGACTGTTTTGAGTTCTGAGTCACCAATGGAGATATGGGGATGACGGATGACTCCCTGAGGTGCAGGTTGATAGAGAACCTCTGTCTTCTTCAAGTTGACTTCCAGCCCAAAAAGCTCAGCAGCCTCTGCAAAGTGCGATGTTAAACACTGCAGAGCTACTTCTGTGTGAGCAACGAGGGCAGCGTCGTCAGCGTAAAGCAGCTCACGGACGAGATGGTTTAGGGTCTTGGTGTGGGCCTTCAGTCGCCTCAGGTTGAATAGGCTACTGTCGGTATGATATTGGATGTAGATCCCGTTTTCTTCATCAAGATCTGCTGTGGCCCTTTGGAGCATCATGCTGAAGAAGAGCGTGAATAGAGCTGGTTCAAGAACACAGCCTTGTTTCACTCCATTAGTTATTTGAAAGGGCTCAGTATATACACACACACATATATACACTTTATACAGTTAACAGAACATTCATGTGAAATCTCATGATCAGGAAGCACCAGTTTAAAAACATATACAGGGACAATAAAACCAGAGTGGACTGTTAACAACTGCTTAAGCTCCATAACATGTCAAGTGCTTACAACAAGATATAGGCAGATTTTGGTTTATGCATCTTAAAGCGTTCTTACAGTTCAAGACCTGCCTGAGCCCACCACTTTATAAAGCCCATGTACCTCTTGAGTAATTCCCCCCTACACTCCCCGCCTTAAATTTTTACCCACACTAACCAGGCTTATATCTAGATCTAAACACATACTTCACAAAAAATATTTTTTTTTAATATACACAATAAAAATATATGCTGAAAATAATATAAATATCAAAATAGCATCTTTTATTTCAGGAGTAAGTTTGTCAGAGTTTAACCTGGAGGTTAGGCCACAATATTATAAGGCACAGTTTTATTCTATGACAAACATATGTGGTTTTACTAAAAGAATCTTCTACTCAAGAGTTGAAGATATTTATATGCATCACTACAATATACAGCAAAAAAAATTACACAAGCTTAATTTGCAAGAAAGTTTTCTTGAATTTTAAGGGAATTTTTAAACAATCTGCTAATGCAGAGATCATACTTATTCTTTAAATAAAAAAACAAATTTCACACTTGGAATTTCACATGGAATTAAGAGATAGAAGTAAGAAATGACACAGTTCCCATGAGAAAAGAAACCATAAAGTACATGTTAAACAACTCTGGGGAAAGAAAGGAGGCAGAGGAGGAGGGTTGAAGACAGGGGTCCAGAATGTTTTTTTGAGTGTTATTAGAAGGATTCTAATGAGACCAGTAAGGTCCGGAAAATGAGCTACTGCTCTTGATATTTCTACTCATCAGTTCAAGAGGAAAAAAGGTTTCCATATTTATGAGCGTTTGTCAGTTGCTGTTTGTGTTTAGTTTTTGGTTGGGAGGGGACTTTGGGGGATGGGAAGGAAATGTTTTGGGAGTGAGTTTGGGGTTTAGGTTTAAAGGTAGAACACAATTAGGCTGTTTCAAGTATAAGATACTAGACAGAGAGACCACAAAAACACATTACATATACATTCTCATCTACACATAGGCATTTAGAGCATACACTTTAAAATCTAGAGCATTACTGTGGAACAGCATCCCTGGTCCATCTGCAGTGACTCTGCTTCCACTGACAAGGCTATGGTTTTCCCTATTACTTTCTTTTATTAGAGAACACCCATAACTGGGCCAGATGTTTTAAAAGCAGTCTGGAAGGGAGGATCTCCTACCAAAGAAACAAACAGAGCAGAAACTCGCAACTTAGGCTACAGTAATAGAAATTACTCCTTTTACCTCTTTGTTGTTTCTCCAAGTGTCAAGCAGAAATCCAAAGCCCTAACTTTTGCTTTGCTCAGCTTACTTTCAAGTCTTACATACCTAAATCTTGAAATGGTAAAATAGTACTAGCTCAGATATAGGCTCAACTGACAACCCTGGCACTCTGTAATGTGAACCGATCTTCTCCTGTCCTTGTGAGAACACAAGTTCTCAAAAGGTTTATTTAGATATTTTAGATATTTGTCCCTGGTATGTCCTCCTTTTACTAGTTGAACTGTAAAAGCTGCATTTGCTCAGAATCCTCTCTACAACGTATTCTCCTGTGACATTTTATCTTACCATTCTACAAAGAAGACAGTACTGAAATACACTCATTCTCCATAGAGATAGTCCCATTTTTTTCCAGCAATTCAGCCAAATAAATATGGTTATTCTATAGACTTTTTTCTTTGTTAATCATGCCTAAATTTCATATAGCTGAGTGCTCTGATTTTCATTTTTTAAACAAACTTAATCCATAGTTTACCTAAAGAATATTATTAGTCTGTGTCGAATCATTCTAGCAAGGGAATTTATCAGCTTTCTTCAAGAAATGAGCCATAAATAAGTGGGTTTTTTGTCAATAATATAAATCCAGTGATCAACTTACTCCAGAGGAACAAAGGCGACTTTCTGCTCCATTTTCTACAACATGGACCAAACCTTTGGTCTAAAGTTAAGGGTCAGACTTTATGCTCTAAAATGGACACGTTTCAGTAACTCCCCAAAACACTGATGGAGGACACACCCAGTACACCAACAACAAACCCTATCTATATTTTAAAAGAAGGGAACATAAGATTTCTTGTTCCAGCAATCCTCCTTTCATCAGCACAGTCCATGACTCACTGAACAAGCAGAGTC
The DNA here is from genome assembly GCA_013397135.1 of Pachyramphus minor. Lineage (NCBI taxonomy): Eukaryota > Metazoa > Chordata > Aves > Passeriformes > Tyrannidae > Pachyramphus > Pachyramphus minor. The sequence goes on from VYXB01000156.1 coordinate 90,900, forward strand.
ATTACTGATAAGGCCAGACACTACTGCACTGCTTTTACTCACTGCAGCTCAGGCTGGGTCTACATTGCTACAAACACTTCTGCTGGGAGTGCAGTGTGTTGGCCCATATATCACAGCAAGAACTGTGAGTATAATTTCATCTTAGGGCAGAAAGCATGTTTGGGACAGTGAAGGTTATTTAGAAAGGAAGAAGATGGTTGCAGGATGTACAAAGGAAGATTAAACCACACTGCAACAAGCTGTAACCACTAAAGGCTACTTTTACCAATAAATGGCAGTGCAGATCTGCTTTGACACACTTTGTCTGCAATGCTCATCACCATTTCTGGAAAACAATCCCCTCTATAACATTCTGCCTTAAATAGTAAAGAGGTTACAAAAAAAACTTTTCCCTAAGACGAAATATAAAAATAATTTCTTACAATTATTAACCTTAGTTAGCTGCAATCGTTTTAGTGAGCAATCACAAGCTCCCTGCTAGAAGTCTTAATATTAAGCTGTCATGGATTCTGAAGTAATGATTTCCTGACAAACACTGCCAAGTTAATGTAAGTTACATTTGGGAGAGAAGAGGATTATTTGTAGGGGCTTTTTACTCTGGTCCCTTCCACAGAAACCATAGACATTTTTTTTAAAGCCTCTCTGCTTCCTTAACAATCAGTGCTACTTTGGACTTCTCAAGCAAGAATGCAGAATGAACAACATATCAGATTATAGCTCTCACTGTAAATTAATATGGTCCCTGTGAGTTCCTGTTAGTAGTTATTAAAACTCGTCTTAGAATTATTTTAATTTTTAAAAATGTGTGAACAAATAATTTTCAATTAACATCATGCTTAATAGAAATCTAAAATAATGATTTTTATTTTTTTTAATGTAACAGGTCCTCAAAGTCTAGGCTTGGATGCTAAGTTATAACTGCAGGGACTGAAAATGCAGATACATAAGCATACCCAAGGACTCATCACCAGAGGTTATTCATGCAGATCAGAAATTACTACCTCAGTTTACATGAAGACTAGATGCAAATATCTGAATATTGATAATCTAGAGCAAGTTGCATAAAGTTTACTAATCCTTGTCGCCCTTAATACTGCAACACTGAAGTATGTGTTACAGGACAGACCAAATCATCCTCTTGAAAGTTACCTTAAATTGTCAACTATCATTTCACATACCATATTCACAAGTCTCACTGGAACAAGTCTGAAACTGAACACAAAGTGAAAAAAATCCAATTAACCTAGTGTTCTGACAAACTCTACAGTGCTTCAAGATGCTACTCACTTATTTACAGGAAAGTTGGCAGAAGGGAAAGCTCAGCTTTCAACTGATCTGGTCCACAGTCTTGTTTTCTAGCCCAGAAACTGAATTAAGGAGATGAGGTTGAAAGACTATTTTCAAACTTGCCTACAGCTAAAAGCACCTACAACTTTGTTGTGTGAGTCTATAAGAAAAATGTTTGTCCTGCACAATTTTGTGCACTCTAGTTTGATTTTTAATGAGCCAAATCTCTCCCATCCTTTTTCATAAAGGGAAATCTAGGTAAGGAACCTTCAAAATAAAGAAAATATACTAGCAAGAACGTTCCTTTGAGTTCCTGGCAACCTCTGGCAGTAGGGTGAGGACAGGCAGACAGTGGCAGTAACATATTAAACCAGCACAGCAAGATTTACAGGAGACGTCACCTCTCCAAGTCCTCACTCTCTTTTAAACATCTGGGTTTCTGGTTACCTTCTTTCACCTCCTCCTTCACATGAGGAGAAAAGATGTTGAGAAAGAAACCAACCTTTTGAGCTGTGCAATAAAATGAAACCTTTACAGTTTCAGCATCTAGTCAACACTGAAATATCCTAGCACTGGACTGGAAACCAGCATCATATGAAGCATACATCATACATGACAAATCTCAAACAAACTTTGCAAAGTTTTGTGACAGAAACTTTGAAAATTAACTATGAATGAGATAAAACAAAAAAAAAACAAACAAAAAACCACAAAGAAAATCAAACAAACAAACCTCTAGAGTTAATATTCAAGGCTATTAAAGTAAGTGAATAGTGTCTGATCTTGTTCCCAGTAACCACAAAAGAGCAAGAGCCAAATCCCAAACACCTTATGTTCCAGAAGCAGAGGGAGTTATAATAGTTCTGGGACAGAAGATGGCAAGGACATTTCAGATGCCTTGCTAACCTCTTGCAGGATGAAGCACTGCTTTGCATGCTGCTGGGTTTTGAATTTTCTGGCAATTTTCTCTGCTTTGTAGTCTCCCATGCCTGGAGATTCAGGTTACACAACAGACCTTGTGCTAGGATCACCCAGACCCATGGTCTGATAAACAGAGCCTCCTTAGGTGAAGAAAGATTAAATACACCTTCTATGTCTCTGTGCCAATATCGCAGCAGTCTGCAGATTTTGTATAACACTTGCCTACACATCACCTATAAAACCTACAAATTATCTCGTGGGTTTCTGGTGGCTGGGTTTTGGTAGCGGGGGGGCTACAGAGGTGGCTTCTGTTAGAAGCTGCTAGAAGCTTCCCCTGTCCTCTGGAGCCAACGATAGCTGGCTCCAGGATGGACTTCCTGCTGCTGGCCAAGGCCAAGCCAATTAGGAGTGATGGTAACGCCACCATGAAAACATATTTAAGAACAGAAGAGTGTTGCGCAGGAGAAAATTCCAGCTGGAAAAGAGCGGAGTGAGAACGTGGGATAACAACGTAGATACCAAGGGCAGTGCAGAAGGAGGGGAAGTAGGGACCCCACGGGAGCAGGGCAAGGACTCAGAGCTGAGGCCCCTGCAGCCTGTGGTGCAGACCATGGTGGAGCAGGCTCTCCCCCTGCAGCCCATGGAGGACTATCGGGGTGCAGAGACCCCCCTGCAGTCCATGGAGGAGCCCATGCTGGAGCAGGTGGATGCATGAAGGAGGTTGTTACCCTGTGGGAGGCCCAGGATGGAGCAGGGTCCTGCAGTAGACTTGTGGCCCATGGAGAGGGAAACCCATGCTGGAGCAAGTTTTTTCTGGGTAGGACTTGTGCCCCTGTGGGGGATCCATGTTGGTACAGCTCACCCATGAAGGACTGCACCCCCCTGGAGGAGTGATCCATGGGACAGCAGATTGGGAAGAACTGCTGCCCGAGGGGTGGACTCATGTTGGAGAGATCCATCAAGGACTGTCTCCCGTGGGGGGAACCCACAGTAGCAGGGGAAGGACTCCTCTCCTGAGCAGCAGCAGAAACAGCAACTGACTGCAACCCCCATTCCCCCTCCCCCTGCACTGCTGCAGGGGGAGCAGGGAGAACATGGAAGAAACGAGGGGGGGGGAGAAGGTGTTTTTAAGACTGTTTTATTTCTCACTCTTTGGCTCTTATCCTGTTAGTAATAAATTTAAGTGCTATCCCCACTCTGAGTCTGTTTTGCCTGTGAAAGTAATCAGTAAATGGCCTCTCCCTGCTCTTAACTCATGAATCCTTAGCTTTCTTTTTCTCTTTCCTCTGTCTAGCTGCAGAGGGAGAGGGAGAGAGTGACTTTAGTGGGTACTTGGAATCTGGCCAGGGTTAACCCGCTACAGTACACAAGCCAGACTATACAGCAAACAATTAGCTGACTGTACCAATCTTCCACCTGTGAAATTTTAATATGAGCAAAGGAGCAGCAGAATGATGTTCAATCAGACACAATCTGCTCGAGGGAGAGATGGCATCAAGCAAGAAAAAGTTTGAAGCAAAGCCTTATTTGCATTATTTTGGGAATTTACATCTAAAGTGCCATTTTATACCATATTAACTTGCATGCAAACTAAAAACCCTTCACTATACGAGTGAATTTGCAAAGAAATTCTGATTTTTTTTTTTTATTTTTTTTCCCCAAATCAAAGGTATTGTAATAGTAATTAGAACTGCCCATTTCCCTTTTCTTATACTCTTGTATAATATCTACCACTTGGCAAAAGTCCTACCAGTTCCCACGGTACTACCAGTTCCGTACTACAGCTGCTTTTGTGCTTGACATGGTCAGACACAAGTTTCCAAGTTTCAAAGAAACAGAAGTAGGTCCATAAAGAAAGTACGTGCTCCCTGCAAGGGTTTTGCATGAAAAAAAATAAGTTTGCTGGGGGAGGGGTACCCATTAAAACTGAAGATCTTCCCCAACATGCAGAGTACTTAATCCGGAAATCAACTTCAGTTGCCATAAAAAAAGTGTTGTAGCTCTTTGTACTTTAATTCCATTCATTAACTGAAAACCTTTACAACCCAAAAGTTTTACACGAGCTTAACAATTAAGGTAACTCTATACAGTCACTTGATTCAGAACATGTCCTGAAAAGCAAGTAATTAGTTACCACTTCTAGGAGGCACTTAAAATTCCCTTTGTGATAAACAACACATCTAAAAGTGAGAAAAGCCAGTTCATTTTGATAATGATCCTTATGAAGAAAAGTGGTCAAGTTGTCTAAAGGGTAATTTTTGGGGAATTGTAACTATGATAATGAAGTCCTTTCCACGAAGACAAAAGTGCTGTAAAAATTTTAAAACAAACAAACACACAAACCCAATAACACAAGAAAACAGCAGTACAAATAAACAATACTGCATTTTCAAGTAGTACTTGGTCAAAAATTTGGATATGCCTTCCCCGCCCCCCCATCTTGAGTGCTGAAGCAGAAAAACTTCTTTTCCACTTGCTCAACTTTCAAGTGTTCTCCTGCACTTGGTGACTGAACACCTTGTCTTCTCCTGGACAAAAGTCAACATTACAGTGTCAGTGTTACTCCTAGCTGCTGATCTTATTATGAAGGATCTCATGTTTAACACCAGTTGGGAAAAAACAGTGTCAGAAAGGATGGCTAGGACCAAGAAGCCTTCCTTAAACTGCCCTGAAACCTGCTGCTCATTTCAAAAGAAGACTGAACAAACACCTCCTTCCCTTCATCTTTATCTGAGGTCTCCTCTCTTTCCTGGTACACACACAGTATTTTATTGAGCATCAAGCCAACTAAAATTGAAAAAAATTAAAGTAAATTGTAGTGTATGAATGTGAGCAATGAGCTCAAACCTCAAAATGTATGTAGGAGATTGCCTGTAAGAAGACTCTATATAGTTCATATTTTAATGCCTTCTTAGATGAAAATAGGACAGTAAACATTTCATTTTTACTACATGGGACACTGCCAAGAAAATGCATTCTTCGTTACTACATATTTGTGTTAGCAATTCTTAACATTTCATTTCCAAGTAGGCATTCTCAATTTTCAGCAAGATTAAAATACACATTTTAAAAATACACAAACCAACACAGAAGAGACTAGTAGTTTGGTACTTAAATCAACTTGACCATGAAATACTTACATATGCTACTTTAGATCGAGTACATTTGACAATTTAACCTTGATGAAAAACCAAACTTGTTGATAAAGATGACCTTCCTGTAAGTTTTGCTGCTAAATCATTTCTTTTCATGAATTACAATCTTATAAAACTGTATCTGAAATAAACATCAGTTGAGCATAATAGGAGACGGATTAGACTGCAGGAAAATGAGAAGGGTTTTGCTTTTCCAAGTTTCAGATTTTATTAGTTGCTCTTAGAATTTTTTATTACTTATTCCTACCACTATTTGCCAGGTGACATCATGAAACCAAAAGGCTAAAAAAATCTAAATACTAGTGAAAGAAGCATGCATACAAGAAGAATTTGGGGAATTATTTATTTATCTTTTTTAATTTACATTTCTGTGCTGATGTCACTGTTCCATTGAAGGGTTCTGAAATATAACTGGATTTATTAAAAGCTGAAAGGTCTTCTGTAATAAAACTGCATACAAGAACTGCCATTTTTGCAACTGCAATATGGCAAGACAAAAGCTGCCTATATTGTTCTATTACCTTCTTAAAACATACTCTTCATATAACAACTTAAAAAGTGACTTCTTCAAAAACTCAAAAGAAAAAAATATTTTGTCTCTAAATGCAATCATATAGTATGGACCACTGAGCATATTACTGTCCAGATACAGAAAACACAAATGCTGTTCTAAAAAAAAAAACCAACTGGCTTCACAACAGTGTGTTATTCCTAACTAACAAGAATCTTGATCTCTCTGGTTACAAGCCAAATCAAAACCACTTTGTGTTTTTCCTTCCTTTTTCTCTCAGTTTTGGGATGGTGGTGGAAGGAGCGTAAGCATCGCGCTTTTCTTGAACTCTTAAATGGTTTTAGAATCTAATAAAATGAAACTAACAGTATCATTAGCTCCAATTTACACGTTGTAAACACATAGGAAAAGCATAAATCCATCCTTCTGTTATTTCCAAAGCCTGAAAGATACGTAACTGAAACCAAACATCTTTTCTGTTTTTAAATTGTCAAAGGACTATTGAAACTGTGAAAGAAAATATTCAAGATATGGTATTTCTATGAAGTTCAGGAAAGAAGCCATGTTTTGCAGAGATATTTCTTCTTTTGGAGGAAAACAGCCAAACAAATTAGAATGCAAAGAAGCGGCATGCAGCTAAACACAAACAAAAAAGGCACCGATCCTCCTTCCCCTAAAAAAAAAAGTTGGCTTAAAAAAATACATGCAATGGCAGTAAAACAGATTAATTTTCTTGCTTGTTCAAGGAAAAAAGATAATATAAATATATTCTATACTACAGACAGAAAAAATTGTCAGAAGGTTACACACCATTAGTCTTCCACTTTGAGAGAGCCAAACACTTTATCACAGATGACTACCTATGGGGTTACCTCAAGCTAACCATTTAAGGAACATCGCCAAAAACACCACTGAATTTTGCATTTTTGCCAAACACTACTTTGTCCCAAGAATAGAGAAAAAAGGTTATACTGTAAGCCACATTCAGACAGTCCAATGACAGCTGAGAAACTTACATAAGTTCTAGAATGTGCTAAGCCAAAACACAGGATTTTTTAAACAAAAGTTCCCTCAAGGGTAGGGAGAGGAACCTTTCTGTAAATTTTCCGGTTAAATGCCAAAACACACCTCAAATTGTTATTAATACAGTATACTGATTTATCTCATTTCTCCAGATGTTTCAATAAAGCATGAATATCAATAATGATTAAAGCTCCACAAATTACTTGAAATGTCAGAGAAGCACAAGTCTGACTGTCCACATGCAGATGGTGGTCTCTGGAGCAAAGCAGATTGTATTAGGTTTTACTTCTCCATTTCTATTAATCTTCTGCAAAAAGAAGTACTTTTTTAAAAGTCTTACGATTCCTAGTTGTTCACAAACCATTATGAATGCAATTTTAGAAGTGTAAATTATTTGCAATTCACAGTAATAGAAAGTGAAGCAAATAATGCAAACTGGCTTAGGATAACTTCAATAACAGTACCATCACCTCGTTAGAATCATTCAACAAACAAGAAATAATACAAACTTCAGTATTTGTAACTACTTTGTTTTAACAAAGACTTACCCTCTTCCAGGATCTAAGGCAATTGCTCTGGGTTGATCCAATTCTTGCCAAAACAAAACTTTTCTCAGTGATCCGTCTAAATTAGAAACCTCAATCCGATTTGTTTCAGAATCCGTCCAGTATAATTTTTCTCCCAGCCAGTCACATGCCAGCCCATCAGGTGACAGAAGTCCAGAAATTACCACATTTTGTACACTCCCAGATTTATTGAATTCTGTTCGTTTAATGGCTTCTTCACTGACATCACTCCAGTAAATCAGCCCCTTTACAAACACAAAGTCCACTGCCGCTGCGTCCTCTAAGCCACCCACGATCACAGTGGCGTTCTCCTTCCCATTGGCAGCATCCACCAGTCGCAGATCACGTCGGTTCGCGTACAGCAACAGCGGGGCAGCTTCAAATAGGAGAAATAAGGGAGGGGACACACAGATAGATGTATTAACATCACTCATATTAACTACAACTTGCACTGTGATGGTGCATCAGGCTACATTAGTAGCTACTAATGTAAGAATATTTTTTAAAAAATAAGAAATGGTGGGGAGACACTTAGAAGTTTGACTAAAAGGTACTGACTTTAAGCTTTTCAACTTTGTTACAAGCCAAGATTGTGTCTTCATAACAGGCAGCTCACTATTCTGGGTTGTGCATTATTAAAGCAGAAATAAAGAAGAATGCAGAGAACCAAGAAAATGGGGGTTTGAAGTACCCAGATAACACTGTTCTGTACAGAAGGACATCTAAATAAGAATAAGGAAGACGAGTAAAGCAGTTTTCTAAGCACTCAGTGAGCTCAATAAGCAATGATTATTTTTCTTTTTAGAATTTAGTAATATACACACCAGTTCAATAACAGCATAATTCATGTCAAGCTTTCAAAGCCACCTGCGTGTTGATACTCCCCAAAATTATATACGTCAGACATTTTACATATAATACAAAATATCCAAAATTCATTGCACAGCATGAGACAAATGTTGGTTTAGAGTGTCAAAAGTGGTATGAGGAGACAGGGAGAAAAATAAGTCTACAGGTATGGACAACACTGAGTTCTTTCAAACTCAGCTCTAACACTCCTGTTTAGTTCTAACACAAAGCCTTTATTTTATAGGCTTTATTTGCTTGCTCTGACAGTTTTCACAGCGTATTTTTCATAACAACACCTAAGATGACTAATGTAAAGCAGCATCCATGAAAACAGATAGTTTCTTAAATGCAATATGCCTGCTTAATTGCCCTTAATCACAACCTATATATAGCATGATGCAAATTCCAGCCTCACTCCTTCTTCAGCAAAAGGTTACAAAAAATACTACATTTGTATAAGGCAGTCACATTCTTTTAAATTGACTACCAGAAAACATTTCAACCTTTCACTGCCTTTACTCAGAAACTGTAGCAACAGTGCTGTACAAAGGCATTTAGAGACATACTATGAGTGTCATACTAAATGCTCTTCTACCTCTCACCACACAAATTTCACTAGGAACTTGCAGATTTATTCATCAGCATAGATGGGCACTTTAAACTTGCAGCAGGATGTATGTCCTAACCAAAAGGTTTTCATGTATAGAGCCAAAGATGTGCATGATTCAACAATGTCAAGGCCACACTGCCAGAAGAGGCGCGGTTCCTTATATGAGAAACTTGCACTGAAATTAGAAGTATTAACACATTCAAAAGCTAGTTTCAAAAATTAGACTACTTCCCTTTGTACCACAAAAGCATTTCCCAAAGACACTGTCACATATGCATTGGGAAAAGCTGAAAGAACTGAGTAGTTCCTTCATCCACCTCCAATTAAATGAGTTCTGCTGTTCATGTTGAGGGGGGGCTGAGGGTTTTGTTGCCTTTGGTGGGGTTTTTAAGAAATTAATTGCTTAGACTGTCATCCTAAATATAAACTGATTTATGATGATCTTTAGACAGAAAGAAGGAGGGGCGAAACTTTGTTGGTTTTAATAATACCAAATTTTATTTCCCCTCTTCAGAAAGCAATTTTTAATTGTACAAACCCCCACTCAATTTAGAGATCATCTTTCCATGGAGAAGCAGTAGACTTTTTAAAATTAGAAGTGAAATCTTTATATTAGGAAGGCTTATTATTACCTTACTTTGCTATCTCCTTCCCTTCCTTGCATAAATTCCAACCCCCTAAGATTTAAAATTAATTGCAATAATTTTCTTGAAGTGCAGGTTGCTTATGCTTTTTCAAAAAGTATTCAATAGACTGCAATGTGTAAAAAACAGTAATATAATAAAACCATCTACTTTTCAAAGCCTGCATACAATTGTAACCTGAAAACCCTAGTTATTGGCCAGCTCAATGCCATCTAGTGCACCATAGGAAACTGTGCAGGCAACTCGCAGAGCTTTCTCTAACAAGACAGCATGCCCAGCATTTGAAAAAAAGTAAATCCACACACAAATGAGTACAACCTCCATTATTATGAGCAACATGGAGTACCCACACACAGCATGCACTGAATTGGAACATCAGGCATGTCAAGTGAAATCACCAAGGCCTGAAGGCACTGCTGAGCCTATCACAACCACACTGCATAGGTAATTCACTCCTGGCTGGAGGTCAGAGCCACCTGAGGAAGGACTGGGGAAAACTTCCTTTTCATCAATGGTACAAGTTACATAAATGATGACTCAGAAGAAACACAGTTACACCTAGGATGTGTAGCTTCATGCAAATTGATTCAAAGCCACAACTGGTAACGCATTCTGTCGGTCTGGCAGATGAGGATATAAAACTTTCCAATGTGTTGCGACATTCAGGAATGAAGCCTGCATCACCAAAATGATAAAAAACAAGTTTGTTCCCCCACCGCCTGCAACCCTTCCCAGAAAACACAAAGACTTCGATGTCCTATAAAACCCTGTTACTGAAGCTGGCAGCAGCATTAGTACTTAGTATCATCTGTGCATTTACTTCACTCAGACAGCAATACCAAAAGAAAAATTGCGCCAGAAGATGCCGTCCTGTCTGAAAGAAGCACAGGACACTGAAAAGATGACTTGCTTGAATAATGGATTTATGAACTATACTAATAACCTAAGGGAAGAAACCCAAGAGAAACTCCTTTCAAAACTAAGCAACTACTTTGCAGTTTAAGTTCTAATGGGGCAAAAAGATACAACTCTCAGAGTGGTTTTTCTTAGAAGCCAAACTCTTTACATGTTTTTATTTCTCTTTCTGTAGATATAATAAAAGCATACATTGTAACTGCAACAAGTTACAATACACTGAAAAGAAGCACACATTTTTAAAAGAAAAAACATCCATCTTGGAAATCAAAAACTGAAACAGTAGTGAATAGTACCATATCCTCTTTCACCTGAGAGATCCACATGCAGTTTATTCTTTTAATTTAAGTACCCAATACAAAGTAAAAGCTATGCTTATTTATAAAATAAGGGTGTTTTTTAATCCATTAGCAGGAACACATATTCCCTTAAAGAACATAAAAGTTACAAAACCTCAAGTTTCACACATCTCAACTGCAACAAATATAAATTTAAATCATAAGAAACTCCTGACAGTAGTGATCACTGAGCCTATAACTGCTTCTTAACTCAAATATTCACCTAAGACCTTTCCTAAGTTGACCATATTCAATATTAAAGTTGACACACTGTCTTTTTTGCCTTAGCTTTACAATTAAAATTCTCACTGCCTTCTTCTCACCACCAAGCCCTGGATTTTGCACCATGTATTTCTCTTGGCTGCAATTCCTGTCACTCCCCCTAGCATACTGAAGGTTGCTAATCCCCAAGATACTTAAGTCTGGTTTCCTCTACTCTTGTTTACTTCAGTCTTGCTTTGTACATCTGACCTGTGAGCACCTGCTACAGGCATAAAAATACTGCTGCCCACAGGATGTAAAGTGACGAACCAACATAAACCAATCACTTCAACAGCTAAAATGTTTGTTAATCTTTTTGGAGTTTAAGCAGCAACTTTGAACTGTCAGAATTTGTCATGCTTTTCTTTAACTAGTCCAGTGGCCTTTCCCACAAATTCCCACTTCCTCCTTTCCACCTTCAACAATCCAGGACAGCTCTGGGTGCCTCTCTTTTACTGACATGGAGTTTAGCCTGGTTAAAGCAATTAGCATAGGTCCATTTTCCCCAAACTCTTTTTTCTCCTTCCCAACCCCCACCAATGCTGCTCTACCTCCTCACTTAGGTAAGGGCCCCTCCCCAAATTGATTGAAACCATCATGTCAGTGAAAGGTTGCTGGGTTAGCAAGTCGAATCAACTTAAAGAAGTGGTCCAGCAAAATCCAAAACTAACATAAGGCGACCAGCAGGGAACTGGAAAGGGGAGCAGCTCTCCCCCCTTTCACTGGCAGCCTGCTAGATTTCCTCAAGATGTGACTGCACCCATATCCTTTCTCCCTGGCTTCACTTTCAGCTGTTGGTTCCTGACCTCTCTTTCACGTTGGCACTAGCACTTTTCCCATACCATTAACTCCCATGCAGGGAGCTAAGCCAGCAGAAGATTACTGAGCTGAGCTCTCCCCATCACCTGCCAAAAAGTAGCTTTTAGCCAGCCATCATCCAGAACCAGTTCAGAACAAAAATCAAATAAATATAAGTAATAGCACACCAGGGAAAGGAAAGACTGCATCAGCTTTGATTAATTAGTGGAACCAATTGTTTGTGAACACCCATTTAAGGAGCAGGACTCATCAGACTAGAGGTGACCACCGTAAGTTGTGGCAAGCTGTGACAGAATCCCAGTGTGGCCCAAATCACATTGTGGAAACCACCAAGAAATCACTGACATTGGAGAATGAAATATCCATGCAGTAGTCCACTGGTAAGAAACACATGGATTATTACACTGGAAGAAAATCTCATTGAACTGGGAAGAGGATACTCAGCTCTTCGGACTATCCTACTCTGTCACTCTTGCAGTGTGCCTGTAACTGAAAATTTTCCAGCCCCAGTTCGCAGAGAAATGTGCCAGGAGAAATCTTGTTCAGACTCCTGCTCTGCACCTTTCTTTTTAGATCTTGCTGAAGAACTCTGAGCACCTAAAGGTGAATTAGTACTCCAAGTACACTGCCATGAGTGTGGCAAACATGGAGAAAAGGGGAGACACAGTAATGAGATGTACCAAGCAAATACACACTGACCTGGATGAGGCACAGTGAGGAAGAAGGATTCCAGATGCCTTGACAGAATAAGGGACACCCACATTCAGCCCATAAGAGAAGGAAAAGCATATAGGAGGAATATATAGAAGGAAAAGAGAAATAGGTATATATAACCAGCAAAGAACATTAATTGCAACTCCTTAAAACCATTCAAAATACAAAACTCCCTGTATGTGATACAATAACCATCCCCAACATGTCCCACAGAGAACCAGGGCAAGAAAACAATGAAAAATCTCTGGAGTGACACAGGGATTCTGGAACTGTCAGTTGTGAGGACTCTTCCTTCATTCCCCTGGTTTCAAATTTCTTCATCATTGCTCATGTTTGTAAGGAATTCTCTGCATTTGTTATATATGAGTGTTTGAGCTTTGCTGCTCAGTTTAGAGAAGTAAGAATGACAAGGTTGAGGTAGCATTGGAATAAAGCCTGGGAGACTTGTATCAAACAAGAAGAGAGGTAATTTGAAAATTAAACTTTTCCCAAAATTAGGGAGCCAGCCTCAAGAAACTTATACAGAATTGGTTTGTATTTTCAACCAAACAACAAAATCACCAGGAAGTACATACAAATTTTCAGTACAGCAAGCAACAGGTCAGGATTTTGCACCAAGTTCTCTACTTCCCCAATTTATTCCACACAATACACAATTCCATACTTCTTTTTTCTAATAACATTGATGAATTGATTTACCAGTGGCCCCCATTCCACTTTCACTACAAACAGAGAACACCCTTCTCTCTGAACCTCCTTGTTCTCACAAATACACTTGCAGGACACAGCAACGAACCAGGCATTTAGTAAACAAGCATGAGGAAGCCCAAATTTGGCAGAAAAGACCTTTTCTCCTCTTTTCAGCCAACCTTAAGTATATTCCCCATGCTAAAGACATCCAAGAGCTGTTCAGATGGTAACTCAAAAGGTCACAAGAACAGTCATGCTTCCCAGTGAATAAGTAACCAAGTGCAAAAGCAAAGACACCAAACAGCAGCAACAATAGCATCTGGATTCTGCACCAAGCTTTGCTGTTAGTTCTGCAGGCCTTTGGCCAGATCACAGCTATACAGACCAAGACATACCACAGGACTAGCTGGTAAAAAAGCAGTAAGTCATCCCTTAGCCTGCTGAACACAGGAAAAAAAACCCAAAACCAAACTTACTAAAGAGATAGAAGGATGGGGGCAAGAGAATGAGAGGAAAAAAAATAAAATGGACTACAGGAAAGGATAGAAATACCAGGTCTGGGCATAAAAAGCCAAGAGCCCTGTCAGATTACAGCAAAAGTACACATGACTGAAGCACACCATGAAGTTCTGGCCTATCACAAGCAAATAACTTTCTGAATGGAAGGCAACACCTGCCAAATTATCCTGCTGGCAACAGAGCCTTACAGCAGGATTACCACAGCATATTTCTTCTCAGTGTTAGGTAGCACATGCATACTGATCTTTTGTCCATCTTTCTGTAACATTGACTTCTCCTCTATCCCCACTGCACTCTCGTGAGGATAAAACAGTACTTTAGAGGCTGACATTTTCTTAACTTTATATGCTGAATCTATCTTGCCGACAACAGGATGAGCAGAGAGCTATGCTCCCTGGTCAGGCATCTGCTTGCAGCTGCATTGCCATATAAAACTACCACCTTCTTCCACTACCCTTCGCTTTACAAAGTAGCAACAAAATAAAGGTAATCTGGCACCTTTCAGGGCCAGCAGCAGACTCTGAAAGCAGGAAAGCTCCTTAGGGATATGTAATCAAGTAATAACATGATACACATTAACCTCTGCAGAACTTCAACATTATACTTCCCATTTCATCAGGTGTCCTCTTAATCTTCCCTCAACACTCTCCCAGTTTCTCAAACAGTTTTCAAAATAACACCCTGCAGACGAAGTCATACCAGTTCCACACACATTGGCAATACTTCCCTAGTTCTACTGGTCGATGTTTAAATCAACACAATCTGTTTAATGAAAAAGTTAGCAAGCATCTTTGCTCATGCAGAAAAAGAAAAATCATTTGGCTATACCGTACCAGTTAGAGTCCCACATCTGAATAGAGATGAGATTTTACAAACTAAACTTGCAAGCAGTATGATGACATATAAGATGACCAGATCACACTGAAACAAAACACCACCTTCTGGCATCATCATTTCCTACAGTGCTTCTAACAGTAAAGAAACAAGCCAAAACCCTCTACTGTATTCCTCAGGAAAGTAACTGTGCAGCGTCCCTCCAGTGAATTAGAGCACTAAGATACAACACTGTGAAGCTGTGACAGCAGTAGCCCATTTCCCAAAGCCTAGAAAGGCTAAAGGCTGCAAGATATACCTTGTACATCCTGGCAAGCTCAGATGGGAATGCTCCAAAGTTTATTGCTACTCTGGAGCAATTGCAGTTCCAGCAGTTCCAGCCCGGACAACACACATTTAGGGGTGCATATCCAGTCAAAAATGGCCTGGGAGTGTTTACGCATAGTCACTCCTACCAGCTCACTTACCTGCATAGCTGGAGGACCCTGGTTATACTGGCAGTCAGCATGTGTGAATAGCCACAGCCAAGGAGTCTCGCCTCTTGCTAACAGTTTCCACGTGGCCAAAAATACCCACACCCTGAACAGCAGCACACTGGTTTATCTTCAAATAGGGCCTTTCTCCACACTGACAAGTTCATAGGCACTGCGCTACTCTTAGATGACTTTTTCAATAATTTATCCAAAATGCCATGCCAGTCTAAAAGATACTGAAAAAAACATTTCTTGAAGTCTGTCAGTTCGTCTCAGCAGGTAAAAACCAAATCAAACAAAATAACTAATTTTTTTCTGTTTTGTGTTTGGGTTTCTGTGTTTGTTTAGATTTTTGAAGCACTATCAGGAAATTGCAGTCAAGTATGAATAAAGAATTTAGCACCAAAAAAAAACAACTGGAGGAATGACCCATAGAATGGAAAAAGCTGCCAGCACTGATGAGTACACCTCAAAAGTAAATGACCACCTTCATTTGGGACAAAACAGTGGGAGTGATTTGAGGTATGGGGAGGGAGGAGCAGCAGTACTGCCTCGAAGACTTATCACATTCATCTACAGTTCTTCAACAACCAACTCTATGGTTGTATCAGCTGTATCAGCTGCAGTGATCATATGCAATTATTTCTTTGTGGCAGACTTTGCAGCTCATGCTTGGCAAACAGTGTCTTTGTCAATTCATCCACCATAACAAGAATCCAGAATAGAAGGCCAATGGCATCCTGGCCTGTATCAAGAACAGTGTGGCCAGCAGGAGCAGGGAAGTGATTCTTCCCCTGTACTCAGCACTGATGAGGCCACACCTGGAGTGCTGTGTCCAGTTCTGGGCCCCTCAGTTCAGGAAGAACATTGAGGTGCTGGAGCAGCTTCAGAGAAGAGCAACCAGGCTGGTGAAGGGTTTGAACACAAGCCCTACCAGGAGAGGCTGAGGGAGCTGGGGTTGTTCAGCCTGGACAAGAGAAGGCTCAGGGGAGACCTCATCACTCTCTACAACCCCCTGAGAGGAGGTTGTAGCCAGGTGGGGGTTGGTGTCTTCTCACACGCAACCAGCAGTAAGACAAGAGGCCACAGTCTCAAGCTGTGCCAGGGGAGGTTTAGGCTAGATATTAGGAAGAAATTCTTTACAGAGAGGGTAATCAGGCACTGGAATGGGCTGCCCAGGGAGGTGGTGGATTCTCCATCCCTGGGGGTGTTTAAGTGCCATGGTCTAGTAACTGCAGTGGTAGTGGATCAAGGGTTGGACTTAATGATCTCAGAGGTCCTTTCCAACCCATCTGATTCTATGATTCTGCAATTCTATGATTCCTACTACAACACTTTTTTCCATACAAGTTCACAGATTTTGTTTCTCCTGTTCTTCAAGACAAGGCAAAATCAACAATTTTGCAAAAATATGAAGAATTCACACTGAACTAGAAGATGGTACTGTAAGAAAATTGAAAGAAAATCAGAGTGCAAGTTTAAAACACTTTCCATCGGCCAAAAAAAAAAAAGTTCTCAAACTAAATTACACTTCAAACATTCATATTCTTAAGGCTTATAGGTTAATATAATAAATAACAACTTCAGTTCAAATGAACAGTTAGAGACTGCTTTTAATGTGTCAATAATTTAATCTTGTCTTTTTCTTATTGAAAGAAAACTAACTTCTGGTAATCCAAAAGAAAACCAAAATCCCATAAACACAAACCTACCCAACTTTTAATTATCTTACTAATTTTACCATTACCTACAGGGTAAAGGGTAACTGTTGAGCCTCAGTTAAGTTTCTCAGTTATTAGAACACAACTGCATTTTCTAAATGGACATAATAAGAATGACAAGGTTTACAAATTCCTACTCTTCTAATATTCTTAATACTCCTTCTCTATTAATCCATGTGTGGACAAGACCATTCTTGGATTTCCAAAGTGTTAATATTTTAATTAACACTAATATTTTGACTATAAGCAAGAGTTTTATTCTCTGCTTTGACAGAAAAACTAAGGGAACAAAGTTTGAAATTCTATGACACCTTACATTTCAGTTACCTTCCACATACCCTTAATCTCCAGAATCCCAGCAAACACATCAGCCACTTTCTAGAAGCCTGAATTCTCTGACAGTGGACAGAGGAAAATCCTTATTATTGAGGAGTTCTGGAGGCATAAACAGTTTAAAAAACCCAGCAAAGTACATGCAAACTACATTTTTCCTCTAGGAACATACTGGGAAGGGAGGGGAGTAATAAAGGGGAGAAGAATATAAAGCAGAACATTACAGTTTGGTATCATAGAGAAGGAAAACAATTTTTGATTAAGCAAAATTATATAGCTTGTTGATTAAAATTTTGTCTCAAATATGATTACTTTTCAAATTTGACATCAAGAGCCCACACATGGCCCTCATAAACAGAATTAAAACTATAATCCCATTTTTGCCACACTGATTATATCACAAGGGAGTAATTCTATTTAGGTAATGTGATCCTGTAACAAGATACTAAAAAAAAATCTCCATGAATGTTGCCATTTTCCCATGTCTGTTTATATTAAAAACACTTTTTTATTGTTCTCTCCGTATAAATAATGGAGCTCGAGAAGCATTCAATCTTTTAAATTGATATGCTTCTTTCTCCAAATAGTTTATAGCATTTTGCAAAGGAAACAAAGTATTACTAACTAAACCATTGCTTCTTTTAACCTAGACTTTGACTGGTTAATTTCTTAAAAGTATATTAAGAATAAGGTATTACAGAAAAAGGTACTAACAGTATTCTCATTCTATTAATAGACTGTTACGTTTGACTCCATTTAAAAATTGGTTGGGAACAATGCCAATTACATTGAAATTGAAAGGTCTGTAGCAAGATAATCATAAGGAGAAAAATAAAATCACCCTATACTCATAACCCTTTCACAGGACAAAAAACCCAACAAACTCATTTCTACTTGCAAATACAAATACAAGCACTGTGTTCTGACTAGGTTTCTCCATGTGGAGCAAATAGCAAGCCTGTTCATATTGTGAATCTCCTGATATAAATATTTATAAACCACAAGAATATCTACAGAGTTTAATGAAGGCTCTCTACCTCAGCTTGTCTGCCAAAGATATAAATTGGAAAAGATTATTCAATATTTAGGGTGTCAATGTCTAGCATTTTTGTACAATCTATTAAAGATCCAAAGCTTTCCCCTTCCAAGCCTTGGACAATTATCACAGAAGAATGACACAGCATCTTCATTTAGCGCACTGTGTATTCTGTAACTCTGCAAGTAGCATATACTCTGAAACCACACATGACATGAAGTTGAAAACCTAAAGGTTGTTAGGAGAGAATGTATTTCTTTCATTGAACAGCAATTACACTTTAGGAGAATCATCATTACAAAGTGCTCAGCACAGAAGAAGTGCAAGAACTCACTGTGTGCTTATCATAAACCTGGAGTGTGCACACCAAACAGTCATCTATGGTGAGCCACAGCATTTAGGTTCAAGGGCTCACTTCTAAGTTAGTGATGCCAACTATAAAGGTAAACAGACCATCCCTGAAATCTGCAAGGCAATTGCATCCCCTCATATCTTTCTAAGCAACTTAAATCACTTACTGATAAAAGTCCATCTGTGAGAAATTCCGTGTCAACATAATACTGCCTCACTGGCAACAACCACTTTCAAAGTACAAATGGTCCCCACGTGCCACCAAAGAAGTGGGTGGCAGTTTACTACCCGAATCTCTCAAGTGAGCAGGTTGAAATGTGAGATCTCCTCAGCAGGAGAACTGGAAGAGATGCTGAGCACACTCCCAGACACAGCCAAGCCACCAGCTCAGCCAGAAGCAGGAGCATGCAAAAAAGCTTTAATTACAACTGCATTTCTGGTGCCACTCAGCAATAACACATACCCCTCCCTAGAGTACAAGGAACTGGACTCTTTTGAAGAAACCACTGGCAAAGCAACCCAAGTATTTAACATTTCATAGGAAATTGATGAGGTTAAATATGCTGGGGACAAAGAATATAGTATTTAAGTCTGCACACTGGCTGTCAGAGGAGATGAATGGTGATAGATCAGAAACTGAGACCTGTTTCTCCCTGTTTTCTTCTCCTAGCCCACCCCCTCAGAAGGAAGAAAAAATTTGTTTGCTTTACTCGATTTTCACAAAAGTAAATCCCATATCACATGCACTGTAGCAAATAGTTTTAATGCTGGCATTTTTGAGATGCGACATCATTATAAACGTGGACTACAGATGTCCAAAGGAATCAGATTTCTCCAGCTTCCAAAGACAGAGTTTAAAAGGTTCCTATATGCCTGATCCTGACCTATCTTCCTGGGAAAAAAAAAAAAAAAAGAAAAAAAAAGAAAAAACAAATCAAACCCCCCTTCAACGTATTCTAAAGCTTCTAGCCAAATTCCTTACCTAGAACTCAGGGAATGCTGACTGTATCAATTCACTAGGGAAAGGAAACAATACAGTTCATGTCCCCCTAACTGTTACAGCTGTGAAACAAGAACAAAGCTTTCCACCTGATTATCTTCATATAACTCACACTGAGGGATCCTTTACCTGCACATACCTCTGACCAGATACACAGAGTTTCACTCTACACCCAAAACTTCCCTATATCTTCACTGCACCTTGCCAAAAATGCTTTTTCACTTTACCTCCAAGACACAGAAAAAAATGCCATCAAACTGTCTAAGTCCTAATTTTTCAGTTTTAAATGCAAGCTACAGCAATTTGATGATAAACTGAATTATATCACAGATAGAAATGGAAGAACTACTAAAGTAATGGTGGATTTTGTAACACATTAGATCACAATAATCTTAGACTGTTTTATGAAGAGATAAAAGAGGAAAATGCATTGGAAATCATGGCAGATGAAGACACTGATTTCTGAGGCATCATATAATGAAGAAACATGACTAGAAAATGGCTAATTCAAGCTGGGGCGAAGAAATAGACCACTTAAGTATTGTACAGTCCAAGGTAAGGAGACCCTTCACCTGAAGGCACAAACCACACTGGAAACACCATACTTCATCTCTAACCTGATTACCTCAGAAGCAAAAACTTTGTCCCCTTCTCTGACTTCTGATAGAAAAATACATGCACACATCACCAGTTATAGCTTAGCAAGTCTTGAACATTAAGCTCTTCTAAAAACATGTAAACGAATCTACCTAAAAAAATGCAAAAAACCAATGATCTGTTTATGAAAACAAACAACAGATTAAAACCAATCAAAATAATAACAAAATTAAAACAATAATAATGGATTAATACAAACCCTCTTCTGAATGCATAAAAGGGAAGTGTAGTTTTAAAATACCCACTACCAAAGAGGCATTTTCAGTTCTTCACTAACTGACCTTAAGCACAGAGGTCTGCAATATTCAGTAGATCTGCACACACATCATTTATAAGATTCCTATTCAAACAAGAGCTTTATGCATTGTCTGCACAATCAGGGTTTAAAACCAAAGCAAAACTGCAATTGCAGCTGACTGGATAGCTATTCCAGGAAGAAAAGCAAGCCATGAATACTGGTGGAGGAATAACTCTCTATGACTATTTAAAAAGTTGAAACCTCAGTTTCACAGTTTCCTGTAGCACCCTGGCAGACGTGATATCCCTGCTTTTGCCTCTTTGCAGCTGTCAATTATCTAACAATTACCTATCTGATTGGTTTCACAGCTGTCCTGAAGAACACCTCAAAGCTGCCACGAAACAGCTTCAACTCCTCAATGTACCTCAGGGAGCAGCTTCAAAAAGCACTGTTGATGGTCAGGGAGGTGGAAGCCCAATCCCCCAAACCAAACCAGGGGCCAAGAGGGGGAGAGAGGCACCAGTGACCTCTTTTGTCCACCAGCCATAACACTTAAAAAAAAAAAAAAAACAAAAAACCCAAACCACAGAACCTCCACAGCAAGCTGTCATAACAGTAACCTGCTGTCTCTTAGAAATCCAAATGCTTGCCCTGAAAACATCAGCAGGATCTGGTTTATCACAGTCCTCGGATGATTTTTGACAGATTTTTGCCTTGCCCTGTGCAACAGTTTCTAAACAGTAATGGTCTGGTACTTCTTCAAGTCCTTATGTATTTCCAGGATACCAATTTTACCCCTTATCAGAGAGGTAAACAACTCTACCACAGTTTCCTCAGAGTAATGACCACCAGTTGTGTAAACCTCCATCCATTTGCCTTTTTTACGAGAACAGGGAGGCTAGTTCTGGAAGCTGAGAGGATGCTGCAATCCACAAACACACAGTATTACATTTTCTGAGTTTCTGTCTCCAGCACTGTTGGCTCGGCATCCTCCACAGCACTGAATTCACAAACCAAATAGTAAACTTCATCACTTCACCTCTACTTTCATGTACAACCTTATTCATACTCGTGCTGGCATTACCTCTGCCTCATTAAGGAACTGCTGACACCTCTTCTGAACTCCACATATCTTATTTTAACCAATTCTACTTGCATAGATGCTGTTTATTAGGGAGGATATATGCATTAAAATTTGATTTTTGTTTCTTCACAGTTCAACTGTTCCTGCTGTTTACCTCTATCTAAAGCAACAATTAGCCAGTAGGAAAATTACTATCATGTCACAAACAGAAGATTATGACTTCAGGTAGGTGATCAGATAGCAGGGAACCATGAACACAGAAGAAACAACAATGCTGTTCAGATATAAGTGTCCTTGTAAATAGAGATGAGAGACAAGAAAATAAATGACAGTCATATGATTTATAAACTGAATGCATCTTCAAAGTGTCTTATTAAGCATCAAGCATACAAAAATTTGCAAAAGCACACATCACTAGTTTAAGATTTGAAGAAATTAAAGGAACAATATTGTCTGACATCACAAACAACAGCTATTTCTGTTCTGTCATCTGAACTAGGTTGAACGTTAAAGACGAATGTGGTATATTAAGAACAGGCATGATTGTTACTTATTAAAATAAACTAATCAGGAAACCGTTTCTCTCTATACTCCAGACTCAACTTAACTTTTGAAAATTGGGGGTTAACTGCTACAACAGAAGTATGAAATGTTACACGTACCATTTAAACATGTGTATTTGTATCTCTGCACACAGGATACAATATGGCAAACAGATGCACAGAATGAAAAAAAAAAGGCGATGAAAATCTTTCTTTTTCAGAGTGCTGAGCAACTGGAGACAGAGCAGTTACTCCAACCTATACCACCTAACCTGAGTTAGTCTAATCTTCATCAAGACACTCTAGCATGAATGAATTTTCTAAATCAAAGTGTCATTGATAAACTGTTAGCAATTAACTTCTTCCCCATCTAGTAAGAAAAAAATATCAAGTAAACAGCAAAATTATGTATGTAAACACCACAGACGATTTCTTCCCAGAAATACTGAACCCAGAGAAACAGCTACAGTAGTTAGATTTACAGCACTAAAAAAAAAAAAAGAGTCCTGTTTTCTTTCACACTGTGCCCTGCAAGACAAGAAATTTTGTTGGAGGTGGGAAGTAGAATCAAAATTCTCAGCTACTTTAAGTGACATCCCCTCGTAAGGCACTCGATTACTGATTTACAACTGTATGAACATCAGCGGTGGTTCACCCGTGAAACACAAACTTCTCTGAAGTTCCAGGGCAGAGCCAGCCCAGCTGAGAGGAGCATTCATTCCTCCTCTCGCTCACTTCGCTGCGAGGAGAATGTCAGTGAAGCACCAATTCCTGGGCACCTTCCAGCCTCCCCACGTTGGACATGCGAGGCTCCGCGCTACTCCTGCACCCGGCGGGATCGATACTCGGGGGGAAAACGAGAGAAGCCTGGTCATGGGAACAGCGGTACCAGCCTGACACAGGCGTGCCCGAGCTATGCCCCAGAGCCTCTGGCGCCCGTGGACTGCTGGCGGGTGCGGAGAGATGGAGCACGTACGCTAGTCTGAGGGGCTCTTTTTCAAAAAAAGGGGAAAAAAAAGAAAAAAATTTGAAAACAACAATGGGGCAGCTTGGGAGGCTGACGATGGCCGCTGGCAGGGCGGGTAGCTCCCGGTTCGGCTGGGTAAGTTGCTCCCGAACCTGGGAGGAGGCGGCGGCCGGGAGGGAGGGAGAGAGCGCTATCCCCGCGCCGGGCCCCGCGCCCCGTCAGCAGCCAGGCCTCGCCGCTCCCCTCCCGCACGCCCAAACATGGCCCCTCGCCACCAAGCCAGCAACTTTCCCCCTGCCCCTCCCGCCGCCGCCCGCCCCGCTCACCTCTCANGGCGGGGGAGGCGGCGGGAAAAGGGGGGCGGGAGGCGGGGAAGGGCGGCCGCGGAGGTTCCCCCTCGCCTGTCCTTAGCAGGCTCCTCGCCACGGCGCGCCGCCGCGGAAGCGGGCGCTGCCCTCCATGCCGACTGCGGCCGCGTCTCAGCGACAACGCCGCGCTCCTTTCCCCATTCACCCTCCGCCAGGCGCGCACAGGCGCAGGGATATAGTCGTCCTCCTCCTCCTCCTTCTCCTCCTCTTCTCCTCCTCCTCCTCCTCCCGCGCCGTGCCCGGCCGGCTCCCAGCGCAGCGCCCGCCCTCTGGCACCGATCCTGTTGGGTAGGGATGAAGCAGAGAGATGAAGGCGCGGAACCTCTCTCACACGGGTGGGATCACGCACACGTCCGGCAGCTCCGCAGCCGACAAAAGCCCGGCGGGACCGCAGCCCGACGGAGCTCCGTCCGGGAGGGAGGTTGATTGGGGCTGCGGCACCCTCCGAGGAGACGGACAGGGCGAGGCGGCGGCAGCCACCGCCGTCGCATTCCAGCGGGACTACTTCACTTCCCCTCGCCTCCTCCGCTGTCTGCGATGCGGAGCAACGCTGGCGCGTGAGGACGGAACTATTTTCTCTCCCAGAGCTGCGGCGCTGGATCGGCGGCACAAAGAGTCCTGGTCCTGGAAAGGATCGGGAGCGCCGCCCGGGAGCGGGGGGCGAGCAGTGTGGTAAAATGAAGTTATGGCTAGTACCCCCTGTGTGTAGACTGAAGAGCAGTGACCTTGGCCTTTCCCAAACCAGAGGGAGCAGGCGTCCCTTAGCAGCAGAAGTTGCTGCTTGGCTGATGTAATGGTGCGTGATTTATTTCCCAGCACTTTTGTGGGTGCCTTGGGTTATCGCCCCTTTGTTAAACTAAATGTGGTAAGATGGGTTTGTGCTGCTTAGAGCAATAGTTACAAAGAATATGAGTAGCTAATATGCTGTGTTTAAACATAACTTAGTCTTTTTCCCTCTTGCATTCAAGTAAACATACCTTCTCTTTCTGAAGAAGCTAAAAAGTTAAGATTTTGTAATACACTCTCAATTTCATAAAAAGACTTCCTTCCTTATGTTCTTCATTTGTTCCTAATAAATAATACAAAATGCAGCTTGCTTTCCTCTAGATTAGAAAATCTATTCCATTATTTCAACAAGGAACATTAAATGTCTACGTCACATTCTTCCTCCTTCACAGTGTGACAGCTGTTGAGTAGAATAATGATATGAAGCAGAAGAACTTAGAGCAACATCTGAAATACCTACATTCCAAAGTTGGTATTATTTTCTGGATTATTAGAAACATTTAAGTTTTAATTTTATATCTGTTCAACATATATTTTCGTAGCTTTTCTTGTTATTACAATAGGAGATAACATCTGGGCCAGTTTAAAGGCCTGAGCATTGCTGACTGATTCTAAGAACGGGCTCCTGGTGTCATGTGATATCAGACTCTCAACTTTTACTGTGTAAAAACACAAATAAACAAAACCTCATAATTTTTTTTATAAAAAGAAGTATATTTCAAATGCAACTCAACAGCAAGACCTGCCCAAAGCCAGGTCTACATTACAAAATGTTGTCCTTGACTGCTCGATGAAAGTTCCTCCTCTGTTACTATGCTGTCAGCTGGGAGGATTAGCAAAATCAAGCAAGATCCATATGGATAGTAGAGGGGAAGGGCTTTCCATACAAAAATGTACCCTAGACAGTAGATAACCTGTGTCCAACCCTTGCTGATTTTGCAGGAGTGGGCAGAAGGAGCAGACTTGTTAATTTATTTTCACTGTTTAATTGGAATCAGAGAAGAAGAGAGGTTGTTGGTGGTTTGGGGTTTTTTTCTTATACTTCTTCCTCATACTTCTGTATATATACTTATACTGTTTCCTTATACTTCTTCCGTGCTCATAATGTTGCACAATCTATCATTAACCTCTTGAGAAGTATGGTGGACCTGTAATGAATTCTTTGTATCTTAATTGCACAATGCACAGCTGAGGAAAACCTCCAGCCTGAGCTCTGCATCACAAAACACATTTCTCTACATGCCATTCCCTCTGATATCTTATCTGTTTCTGCTGGAAACACTCTGGTGTCTTGAATCTCTCTTGTAGGAGACTGATCCCCTGCCTGGTTGCTCTGACTCTTAAAGACATCTTCCCTGCTGTCGAGGCTGACTGGTTTCATTTTTCACTTCTGAGCACTGTATGCTGTCACCCCTCACACTGGTGCATTTTGCCATTTTTCAATAATTTGGACTCTTTCCTGCTTGGATTTTCTCTAAGCCAGTTAATGATTATTGGCTTGTCTTAGTTTGCAAGACCCAAATGTCCGTTAAGGAGGGAGGGCCAGAAGAGAACAGCCAACCTCCTCCCTCTGCGTTATTACAACTTTGAAGTTAAGAAGCTTCGGGTGAACGGTGTGGAAAAGGAAAATAACAGCTCTTTATTAACAAACCCGAATAAACAACAATGGTGCAACCAAAACTTTCAAAAAAACAAAGTCCTAATTCCCCAGGTGGGGAGGGCCCGTGGCAAATCAGGGGGGCTGTCCCCGGTGGCTCAACAACTGCTCACAGCCACGTGAGCGATGGTGGCTCCGTGGCCAACAATGAAAGGGTTTTTTTTCCCGCGGGTCCCAGGGCTATGGTGCGGTCCTTGGGTCAGGCAGCCGCTGTGGGAAGATGCTCTGATAATGCAGCCCCACAGCCTGGGGCAGCATACCTCGCTCCGAGACGGTCGGGGGGCTCTCCCAGTCGTTCCTCTACGGCAGTGCCAGCTGGGAGGGGGGAAAAAAACACTTGTCCTCAGTGAAAAGTGGGGGGCGACGGAAACCGGGGGTGGCTGCTGCTCTGTCGGTCAGCAAGTCTTACAGACAAAAGGGCATCCGAGCCGTGGTGCTGGCTGGTTTTAAAAAGAAGCCTCCCCTACTCCCATGCCGCTCTGCTTGCGACCCCACTCCTTCCCCCTTCCCACCTCTCCCCACCCCGAAAAAATGGATGAGGGGGGAGGGGGCGGACTTTCATTGGAGGTGCACACTGTTCAGTAATTGATATTGGGAAAAAATTGCAACATCTCTTTTCAAACCTATAACAGGCTTCATCTCCCTCAGCCTAGCCCCTTTCCCCACAGCCTGTCCAGACACAATCCTCCTCTCTCTATTCTAGCCCAAATATAATAAAATATCACGGAATGGTTTTGCTTGGAAGGTTATCTTGTTCCAACCCCTCTGCCATGGTCAGGGACACCTTCCACTAGATCAGGTTGCTCTAAACCCTGTCCAACCTGGCTTGAAGACTTCCAGGGATGAGGCAACCACAATTTCTCTGGACAAGCAGTTCCAATGCCTCACGGCCCTCACAGTAAAGAATTTTTTCCTAATATCCAATCTAAACCTCTCAGTTTGAAGCCATTCTGCCTTATCCTGTCACTACATTGTCTTGGAAATAGTCCCTCTCCATCTTTCTTGTAGGCTCCTGTCAGGCGGTGGAATACAGAACCAGTGTTACCTGACCGCTTCCTGCAGCTTGGAACTATGATTACCCAACTGCTCCCTCTGGCTTGGAACTGAGTGCACCCCACCACTCTCCCCAACTCACTTACTTGATTGGAAGGAACACCTTCTCAGAAGAGACTCCCCCCTGTCCCGGCAATGTGAGGTGGTATAGAATAACCTCTAGGTCTTGGCCATGCCCCCTCCTGGCTACTGCAAAACCCTGTCCTGGCTGGAACCAGGACATTATCCACCCCTTATTCTATACCATCTATGTCATGCCCTGATGCTACACCTTCCAACTATATGTATACATATGTATACACATATATCTACACACGAGCACAAGTATCCATTTCCATAGACAGTGGCTGTCCCTCCAAGGAGTCAGTTGAGTTTATTTAGTCCATGACAGCAGCTTGTACCTGTCCTAGATGTCTTCCAGGGCAGGAAGGATGGTGTGCTGTTGGCTGGTTGCAATCTAAAGCTCACAACTGGTCGATCTAGAGCAGTCCATCCTCATTGTCCATGGTAGTAATGGCATACAGTGGCAGGGTCATTCAGCAACCAATATTATAAATTCAACTTTACATTATTGCACGCTGTGAAAAGCCCCATCAATAGACAATACCCAACTGCTCCCTCCATCACGCTCCCCCCACAGCTCCTCCCCCCAGCTCACTTAGTTGACTGAAAGGAACCCCTTCTCCTAGGAAGAGACTCCCTTCCCCCACCCTAGATGGTATAGGATAACCTCCAGGTCCTGGTCATACTACCCCCTTCTGACTACTGCAAAAATTAACTCTGTCCTGGACAGAACCAGGACAGTCACCCTTCGGCTTTCAGCCTTCTCTCTTCCAGGCTGAACAATCCCAATATAGGAGAGGTGCTCCATCTCTTTAATAGTCTTGGTGGCCTCCTCTGGACTCACTTCAACAGGCTGATGTCCTTCCTGTGCTGGGGACCCCAGAGCTGGAGGCAGCACTGCAGGTGAGGTCTCACATGAGCAGAGCAGAGGTGCAGAATCCCCCCTTCTCCTGCTGCCCACACTGCTTTGGATGCAGCCCAGGGCACAGGGGGTTTCTGGGTGCCAGTGAACATGGCCAGGGCAGGTCCAGCCTCTCACCCACCAGCACCACCAAGTCCTTCTCCCCAGGGCTGTTCTCAATCTGTTCATCCTCACCTTGGATTGATACCAGGGCTTACCTCAACTCAGGTGCAGCACCAGCACTTGGTCTTGCTGAACCTCATGAGATTCCCATGGGCCCACCTCTTGAGCTCATCCAGGACCCTCTAGATTGTCCTGTCCTTCATGAGTGTCAACTTTACCACTCAGCATGCTGTCATCTGCAAATCTGCTGAGGGTTCATTCGATCCCTGCATTTCTGTCATTAATGAAGATGTGAAATAACGCTGGTCACCACTTGTCACTAATGTCCATCAGGTCTTTAAGGCGTTGACCACTACCCTCTGGAAAAGTAGCCCTTTCCTAATCCTTTTCCCATCTATGCTTAGGGTTCAAGACCAAGCCTATTGCCTAAGTGTGTGTCCACTTTACTTCTAATTCATACATGTAGAATTAACTCCATGGCAGACGCTTTTACAAAGTAAAATAGGAGGTAAGATTCATCATCATGGCTAGGCTACACAAACAAAGATTTGGGGCAGGGGGAGGTAAGATTACTGCACACAGAAAAGCCTTCAACAGGTATGGCTTCTCTGTTCCTTTATTTGAGCTGAAAGTCAGAATAAATGGCAGTGGAGATGGAATGTTTCTTTTATTTTAGTAAGAAGCTCCCCTTGTTGGTTGCAGTTATTTTCATTCACCTTAGAAAGAGAAACCTTGGTTTGCTGGCTCAAAGAAACAAGAGCTTTCACAGGATTGTTTTTCTAATCCAGTAAGTTCCCTGGTTTAGTTGGTAGGCCAGCTTCACAAGTTGTGTCAGTCCACAGGACAGCAAGGGACAGCAGCTGGAGCTCATGACCGGCAGTTGCTGCCAATGTCACTCTGTTTGAACTGTGCACCCAGTTCAAGGGCAGTCAGTGGCATCTTTTGTAGATCCAGAACCAAAGTCTCTAATGAGGAAAAGCTTTTAGAAGAAGACAGCTGCTCAACAAATGAATTTGTAGCTGCCCACATCACAGAGGCCACTATCATAATCAGCTTTTTCAATGAATGTTTCAATGACAATTAATGTGCATGGTGTGGTGAAATCCTGGTTCCTCTGAAGGCAATGGTAAAGTTCTCACTGAATTCAGTTCTCACTGAATTCAAAAGGGCCAAGATTTTGTACTGAAACTTGAGATGAAGTCTTCTCTTGCCTCCAGCAGGAAAGTCTGCAGCATAGGAACTTGGGAAATGGGATGTAATGCTGCAATGATTTCACCAGTGATGCCTATTACAACCATTTCACAGACAAAATAGGACACCCTGACTTGTCACATCATCTTGCCCTGTTGTCATACAGTTTATATTTATAAAGAAAACTCTTTCATCAAACTCTTCCTCAAAACAAGCTCAGTTTTGCTAAATGTGATAGATATGCCTGATGCAGTTTCTCCTATTCCAGGAGTGAATGTGTTCACCTTGGTATTCCTTCTTCAACAAATAGAGAACCAGACCATAGAATCATAAAATGGTTTGGGTTGGAAGGAAGCTTAAAGATCATCCAGTTCCAACCCCTCTGCCATGGACAGGGACACTTTCCACTAGATCGCATTACTCAACCCCATCCGACCTGGCCTTGAACACTGTCTAGAATGGAGCATCCACAATTTCTTTGAGCAACCTTTTCCAGTGCCTCACCACCCTCACAGTAAAGAATTTCCTCCTGATATATAACCTATATCTGCCCTCTTTCAGTTGGAAGCCATTACCCCTTGTCCTATCACTACATGCCCTTGTAAAAAGCCCTTCTTTAGCTGTAAGCCCCCTTTAAGCACTGGAAGTCTTTTCTAAGGTCTTCCTGGAGCCTTCTCTTCTCCAGGCTGCATGACCTCAACCCTCTCAGCCCATGTTCATAGCAGAGGTGCTCCAGCCCTCAGATCATCCTTGTGGCTAGCTTATGGACTCTCTCCAGCAGGTCCACATCCTTCCTATGTTGGGGTCCCGGAGCAGGATGCAGGAGTCCAGCTGCAGTGAGATAGAGGAGCTGTGATGAGAGTGGACAGAGGAGCAGAATCACCTCCCTTGACAATTGTCTTTTCCTTTTTGAAGTTCAATGTCAAGCAGACATACTTTTCCACTTGCTTTTCCTGCCATATCATATGAACTGCACCTTTTCCCCAGGATAAAGGTAGCTTACAAGCAAATTTCCTTAGAATGATAATAATGTTTCTAATTCAGCAATTTTCTCCACGCCAAAAGACCTTACTTGCTTTTGCAGTTACTGTCAGCAGGGCTCCCCACAGTCAGTCAAACCACAGCAATTCTAGCACTTCCACTAATTCTGGGACAATTTTCTCATCAAATATCCCATCAAATCCCTCTTTTTTATTGTATACAGAGTTACCTGTATTTCAGTACATTTCATAGTACATTTCAGTAATATTTTATTCTGTCCCCAACCCCTCCCCCCTTAATACTCATTCTTTCTTTCCCATATCCTCTACCGGAAGAGGTTGCCTGGTGCCCAGGATGAGAACTGCATTTCTTTGTGGCTAAAAAAAAACCCCTCAGAACAAAAACTTCACAGAGGAGAGAGTGCTTGATTTCATCAGCCCACAAAGGCAAGCTAGTCCAACAGAAATCCAGTGATATCCCCACAGGGAAATATGAAATAAGATGACCTGGAAGGCTTGGGCATTTTCTTTATGCCTTTGGGGAAGTGTTTGGACTCCTGCTGATGGTTCATTCAAGGTCAGGCTGTCTACCTACTACCTCTTTTCTCCTCTACCATCTCCCAGAGAGTTGAAAACAGGACCGCTTAAGGATAGGCTTCTTCGGTGGTCATGGTTTTCAGCATGAACCATGCAGGATTGTGATTTTAATTTAGCACTGCCCACCAGACCACAGGACAAGTCCGAAACTTTCCTTATGAGTATTTAGCCATAGCTACATTTCAAAGCCACGTTATAAGAATGTCATTTGAGAAAGTTACTGTTCTAAAATTTGTAAAGTGTTTTAGTGCTATGTTGATACAGCAAAAACACCCTTTTAAAAGAGCTCACATTTCAGGCTGACATACACCAAAACACTTTTTTGTTTTAGCTTGCTCAGCTTTTCAAAACCAGTCAGCATCTGGGCTCTATTAACCATAATGTGCGTGCCTTTTAAGCAACAATTTAAGAATATTTCCTTTTCAAACCCCTTTTAAACCCCTTCAGCATTTTGCAATATGCATAATATTTAACAATTCTGCTTTGCACTGCAGCCTTTGAAGTTTAAAAATTAGTTACTGGTAAAGCGTTGCACATTTTCTTGCACTCTTTTAGTCACAGGGATCAGTGTCTAGAATTTATGCCTATGATCAAGAAAGGTAAGTCACTGTGTCACAATAATTAGCAATCTTTTCTACAACAATTTTCAATCTTTATGTAATGCACGCAGGGTAACACACCATCTGTGTGTAGGAAAGAGCTCACTTGCCACTCACAATAGCCACTTCTGGGCTAAAGTACTGTACCATAAAGTGCAGTTTATGGCAAGCAAAGAGACTGATCCCTCTTCAGTTCAAACTTTGTAAAGAAGAGCCATATTTATATTTCTTATTTAGATTTCATATTTATAGACATATGCATAGTATATTTGTTTATATCTTTATTTTTATATTAATATAAAAATTAATCTTCAGTTCATCAAAGCACCTCAAGAATATGGCTATGGATCATTAACCATCATACCTCTTCATGGGTGTTGTTTTTATGAGCTGTTAGTCAAATTCTCAAAATACACCAGAAAAGCAAGCTGAGTTGCTCAGATCAGAAAAGATTGCCCTCTAATGGTTAATCTTTAGGTTTAATGTCTGTGATGTTTTATGAAGTACTCCTCTTTCAAGCGATTCGTAAGGTAAGGCCACACAAATGCAAGATGTTCAACAATTTAGTATTTCAAGGAACACCCAAATCTTTTTTACTCTCTTACTTGATTTATACGTAGTTATTAAAAATAAAAATGCAGGCATATTCTTGGTAACATTTTCATTAAACTACCATTACCCAGGGTTTATCAGAGAAAAAGCAATGCCCCTGAAAATTCAGAACTATTACTCATACTTTTTTGGACAAATTTTATGTTTCACTGTGCGAAATATGTTGTAGGGTCTGAAAATTAGCATTAAGGACATAGTCTCCGTTTATTTCAGAATTATAAAAGTTATTGTGAATATATACCACTCTTTCATGAGTAGAATTCAAGGACAAAATTCTTACCTTTTAAACATCAAATATTTAAATCACCTAATCACAATGTAGGTAATAGTTTTAATTATTCTTTGTTCACTCCTTAACTAATGAAATCAGAATATTGACAGTCTGTCATTTTTTACCAGGCCTTGCCAACAACTTAGTTAGTGAATTTCTGGTTAATTAAAAACATAGTGATCTTTGCACCAAGGCTATAGGACTTGGAGGCAATGACGGAAGTGGAAACAGAGTGTCCAATTCTCCTACCTAGCCTACTAGTTCAGAGTATGCAGGTATTCAGCCACCACACCACCACAAAAGATACTTGAAATACAGGCACAGGACAGAAAAAAGCCTGGCATGCATTTACCCCGGCTGTTAGCTAAAGTGTCTCCCATTGACTTCATTACCTGCTAGAGCAGGGGTGCATGTGGGTCCTTAAGCTTGCACTGGCCCCATATAGAAAGGTTTCCTTTGGCCTGTAATTCATTCTTCATGTGAAGAGAGGATGGAAGAGGCAATTTTATAGGGCTGAAATCTCATTTACTGCTTTTCCATCTTTGTTAGTTCTTGGAATTATTTCCTTACAGTGTAGACTTTCATAAAGACTCTTCCAGTGCAGCTGGCAACTAAATGTACGTAAGCGACAAAGGAAGACTCAGAGAAAGCCAGACTCAGTCCTTGAATATATTTATTAAATTAGTAGTGCCTGCTATAAAGATCTTATTGAAAGATCGTAATATTCCATTTTGGAATCATTTTAGATTATATATTCTCCTCTCAAGAAAAAACAGTGATTAGAGTGAGGCTATCCAATCCATTCTTCATCCTTCCTTTTTCTACCCCCTCCCCATACAAGACCACAAAGACCATATTTGGTCACATGGCTCTTTAAATAAAAGAATTGTGTCTGAATAGCCCTGACTCATAAAGCTCCTTCCAATGTCTTTTTCAGTGTCAGAGCTTTCTACTTAATGCAACTTCTACTAATTTATTTCCTTATTACAACTATGAAAAATCTAATACCTTTACAACAATCTGAACAGAGCATACACAGAAGAAAATCCCAATTTATTCTTGGCATATTAAGAAATCTTTTCTTTTAACAATATATTTAAAATGCTATTTTCCCGAAATGCTTTTTTTCTTTCAAGATAAGCAAAGCTCGAAGTGTTGAAAGAAACTATGATTTAGAGTCCTATCTTCATTTGTGATTTAAGAATCCTGGCACTTTAAAAGCAGGAAACAGTTAGGATATGTGTGGCCTATTATAGGGGTACCCAGCTGGTCTGGGCGCTCTGTGAGACAGTTAGAAACTGAAGACAGAACTTCTGCACAAGGCAAGGTGGCAAACACGGAAGGGAAAGTTGTAACACAGGATGGATTTCCTGTCTGTTATGCTGAGTCATTGTTATCAGACATGCGCAGTACATGTGTCCAATTGTAAAATAGTTATGTTTTTGGAAAACCAATTGTGCCTTGACATGTGTAGCCAAAAATTGTATAAAAGTTGCAGCGGTGCTTACAATAAAGGGTCCTGTTTTCGGAAGGAGACGTGTCATTCCTGTCCACCCCGACCGTGACAGCCTATGGTATACTGTGACAGTAAATCACAAATTCAATATATCAAAAGGTGTTCCAGTCACAATGTTAAAAAACCAACAATGGGAGCCACAAACCAAAACCACTAAAGGACAGGAGACAAAAATGTTTGCAGAGCAGTTGTTTAGTTGTTGCTCCCACGTTGGGTACTACCCCTCAGTAAGAGTCATAGAACCATAGAATCGTGGAATGATTTGGGTCAGAAGGGACCTTTAAAGGTCATCTAGCCCAACACCCCTGCCATGGGCTGAGATACCTTCCACTAGCCCAGGTTGCTCCAAAACCCATCCAACCTGGCCTTGAACACTTCCAGGGATGAGGTATCCAGAACTTCTCTGGGCAATCTGTGTCAGTGTCTCACCACCATCAGAAAAAAAAAATCTTCCTTACAGCCAATTTAAATCTAAACTCTTTCAGTTTAAACCATTCCTCTTTGTCCTGTCACTACAGGCTCTGATAAAAAGCCTCTGCCCACTTTTTTTCTAAGCCCCCATTAAGAATGAAAAGACCAGAGTAAGGTCATGCTGGAACTTTCTCATCTTCAGGCTAAACAACCTCACTCTCTCCATCCGTCCTCATAGGAAAGATGCCCATCCCTGTAATCATTTTTGTGGCCCACCTCTGGAGCTGCTCCAGCAGGTCTATGTCTTTCTTGTGCTACAGACACCAGAACTGCAGCACTGCAGGTGGTGTCTCACCACAGTGGAATAGAGTGGGCAACCACCTCTCTCGACCTGGTCATGCTTCTTTTGATGCAGCCCAGGATATGGCTGGCCTTTTGGGCTGCAAATGCACATTGTCCAATTTTTCATCTACCAGAATCCTCAAGTCCTTCTCCACAGGGCTACTCTCAAGCCATTCTTCTCCCAGCCTGTACTGATACCGGGAATTGACCCAACACAGATGCAGGATCTTACACTTGGTTTTGTTGAACTTCATGTGGTTCTTATGGGCCCACTTCTTAAGCTTATCAAAATCCCACCAGATGGCATTCCTTCCCTCAGGCCTATCAACTGCACTGCTCAACTTGCTGTCATCTGCAAACCTGCCAAGTGCGCACTTGATCCTGCTGTCTGGGGGGCTCATGAAAATATTAGTGTTTGTTTGCATCAGCCTTTTCTCCCAACACACATGTAAACCAGCCCAAGAGATCTCCTCTGCAGAGCAAAGGTATCAATCTGCCAGAGTAACTTCCCACTGCAACGCCTCCCTTGCCACCTGCTGACTCCAACATTTCAGGTTTAGGTACCTGTTGCTTTGACTCCATGCACCCCAGAGACTAAGCAGACTCCCTGGCATACATGGGAGAACTAAAGAGGCTTTCCAAGGAAAGAGGGTTAAACCAAGAGCTGATTCCAGTTGATGCTGGCTTTACCTGTTTAAGCCCACTGTTGGGTGGAAAGGTTTGCAGGTTTGCTGCAGTAAAATGCAGAGAAAAAGAAAGAGAAGAGAGGAGAGAGAATGCCAGCCAAGGGAAAAAAAAAAAAAAAAAAAAGGAGGAAGAGAGAAAAAGAAGGTAAATGAAAAAAAGCAGGAAGATCCAGAAAGTGAAGAAGTTCAACTGCATACCAGGCTCTACTGTCCATCTTTCCCATCTCTCAACTCTGTTCTCATCGAGCCCACCTTGCTGAGAAAGGGCAGTGAGGGATGGTGCTCTGCAAGGTTTGGAAGGAACTCCATGGCAGCTTTTTGAGTAATGGACAGGGTTAAAATTTAAGGGAGAATAAGAATTTCAGAGGCTGCTGCTTCCCATATGGAACACAGTCATGATACCCTACAAAAGTTCCCTGAAACACTGATAAGCACCTGTTATGGGGGATGCATTAGAGAGGGGAGTAACATGAAGGCTCTACAGCCTCCCTCCACAAACATCTTGCAGGAAGGGGAACATGGTGACACTTTGGAGTTCAAAGACCATGTCGTATCTGTTCACCAAGGAAGACAGAAGCCAAGGACAACTACGCAGTTAAGTACTTACAACTAGATTCACTCAAGCTCCACCTAAACTTAAAGAAATAGCATACAAGTAAGTTGGAAATGGAGGAGAGTTGGAGGAAGATTTCCACAAAAACTGATGGGCCGATGGGCTGAACCTGTCTTCCCTCCCCACAAAAGGGACATCTCTTGCGTGAGAAACTTATTCTATGTGCACTGACTGTTGCTTTTAAGGACTAGATCTTGCATTTGGCTCCATAATATGTTGGTAGACTGTTATGTATTAGAGTTTGTGCTTGTGCTTGCTTTATAGTATTATTAGGTTGCTTTAAATATGTTTTTGCAGCCAGACCCTATCACCGATGACCACAAACCTTATTAACTTTTCACAATTTGTATTAATAAAGAGTGTTATTCTGTAAACTGTTAGAGTGAATCCTTTATAAGGTGCTGACAGTTTGCTGGTGGTGGAATAACGTGGGAAGACCCACTGAGGGGTGTTCCCTAATTCTGTTGCATGGCAGCCTCCGATAAGGGCAAATTACCCCCAATCTTGTGAGTCTGTTTGGTGAAGAGTCCCCTTAAGGGATACCTGGCAATCTGGGTCAGACACACATGGTTTCATTTTCCCTGGGGCACTAACAGAAAAAGAAATCTCTGTGGGTCAAGAAAATCTCTCCTTTCTAAGGGTCATGTGAATTTCCCCCCTCCCCTCCCCCTTTCACGTGACAGCTCCACAGGGGCTCCGCTCTGCTGTGCAGCACAGGGGCATTGTGCATCTCTGCACATGCCCAGGGCTCTGCAGGCATCACCCAGAGGCATCAGGCACCATTGCCAATCCCAGCACAAGCTCTTTCTTCTGGCTATGAAGAATTCCTTGCCAACTGTTTTCCCAAAAGAAAGGGGAACAAAACTTTACCTCCTGCTTTTATGGTTTTCTCTGAGCTATCTGACTCTATCATTGCAGGTGCTGATTCACGTTCAGTGGCTGAAGTGTTGTGACTCCTGGGCCCCCCCAGTTGATGTCCAAAATCAAATTATCTTTTCTCTTCTGATTATGTTGTGGAGTGAGAAGTTATTGCTTGGGCATGAGTTTGGGCTCATTCCTTGTCCCAGAATCCTTTCCAGCAAGCGTCAGGGCTATGTTCAGAGACTTCAGGTGTCAAACCAAAGCACAGAATCACACAAACCAGAGGAAATTGTGAGAAATTTGTGGAAATCTTCCGGTGTAATTCCCCTGCTCAAGCAGGCTCCCCTAGAGTAAGACGAAGGTCATTTGCATATGAGGTCAGCTCATGTCCTCAGCTCCCTCATAGGAGATAAATCATATCCCTGGACTGCAAAGCAGTGTGACCCCCAAGAAAAAGAGATGGCCCAGGAGCATTTGATTGAAATTCAGCCCTTGCCATTGATAACGAAACATGCCCTGCAAGTACACACTGAGGTACATGAGACCTTGACTGGGGCTAAGGGATGTGTCAGAAGACTGATAGGAGGCACCCCAGCTCCTGAAGTGGTGTCTGGAGGATGGGCAGGTCAAAGGACCCTAATGGGAGCCCTGCAGGGCCTCATCCATTGGACCAATGGGCACCCTCCCTTGTTACACCAAATATCTCAAGGGCTGGAGAGTTTCTGGTCCATTTCTGGGGAAAATCTTCTCTGAGCCTTTCTTCCAGGGCCTTTCCTAGTTCGGATGCCCTTCCTAAGGACAGCCCTGCCAGGTGGATACCATCAGC
The DNA here is from genome assembly GCA_013397135.1 of Pachyramphus minor. NCBI lineage: Eukaryota > Metazoa > Chordata > Aves > Passeriformes > Tyrannidae > Pachyramphus > Pachyramphus minor. The sequence continues at coordinate 128,414 of VYXB01000156.1, forward strand.
GTGGCAGGACAGTACAGGCAGCAAGCACAACAGTCAGCACTGTGGAAAGCTGGCATCCTGGAGAGCATCACAGGCCTTTCAGTCCCAGACTGGCACAGTGGGTTAGACAGTGCCCACAAGAGTGGCTGAATATTCCTCTTCCCGAAGTGCTGAATTTCCCCTAGAGCACCAATTACTAGACCCACTGTGCTGATTTTGCCTGGGGTGAAGGTAATTTTCTGCACAGTAGCTTGCATGGGGTTACATTTTAGTGAAATAGTGTTGAAAAGACATAGAGATGTTTTTGTTATTGCTGAGCAGGCCTTCCACAGCATTGGGGCCTTTCCTTCTTCTCATACTGATCCTGCAGTGAGAAGATTAGGGGTACCCAAAAAGTTGGGAAGGTGGCACAGCTGGGACAGCTAACCCAACCAACCTAAGGGATATTCCAGACCAAACAGCTTCATGCTCAGCATATAAAGAGGGCGCAAGAAGGAGAAAGGGGGCGATGTTTGGAGTGATGGTGTTGGTCTTCTCAAGTCACCATTGCCCGTGATTGAACCCTGCTTCCCTGGGGATGGCTGAACACTTGCCACATGGGAAGTGGTGGATGAATTCCTTGTTTTGCTTTGCTTGTATGCAAGACTTTTGCTTTCCCTACTAAACTGTCTTTATCTCAACCCATGGTTTTCCTCACTTCTACTCTTGCAATTCTCTCTTCCGTCCCAGTAGTGGAGCAGTGAGTGAATGGCTGAGTGAATCTGAGTTGTCAGTTTTGGCTCTGTTAAACTTGCTGGTGTGTAATAGGGCAGAAGATACTTTGTAAATATGTCTGTTTTCCTGTATTTTCCTTGAAAAGAGCTGGTTTTTGACTCTCTTTGAATCCAGCAGCACCACCATCTGAACCAGACACGTCATCAAATGCTGACTGTGGATCCTTTCCTTGCCGTGGGGAAGGCCTGGTACACCAGCTTGTCCCTGTCTGTGGTGGCAGGACAGGACTGACTCCTTGTTGGTGTTTCTCTCTTAGGGAAATCTAAAAAAAAAAGCCAAAACAAAAGAAAGGTAAGATAAAAAAAGAAATAGGAAGAAAAGTTAAAGCTAGAAGACAGCCAAGTTATACCTGCACTTCCAAAAAAATATCCATCTATATTATCAAAAAAGCATGACCCATCTTTTTTGATGTGGCAGTCAGTGCAATTATCATGGAATGTAAGACTTCCAGCCTGGATTGTTACTGGATACAGCACTAAATGGTAATGCAATTAGGACAGCTAGAGCTAATTAATTCAGGATGTGCTATTTCAGCATCCCTTTGCTTTGCAAAGCACTTTGCAAAGAGGAAAGCATGGTCTTTAAATACTCTGGCTACTGCTTCATTTTCAAGTGTGATTCAAAACACAGGTTTAGCTGATATATTAGAGATGATTTGAAGCCGTTCCTTCTTGACAGACTATCTTTTTCCTAACAGCCCTCTGGAGAGGGGGCACTCTGGCAAGGCAATTTGTCTCTAGCCTCATTCTGCCTGCTGATCCATAAGATCCACATCTGGACTATTTCCAGTACGAAATTTGAAATTAAAATATACATGCTTGATCTTCCTCCTGCATATAACCCTTTTATCACTCATTGAAAAGTTAGGTCTCTTTACTTCCAGATAACTTAAACAAAAGTAGATGTAAAGGGGAAACAGCAGTGAAGCTCAACTCCTTGTAATGGAAGTGCCATCTAGATAAAAAACCATGGCCAAGCCTTCCAAGTTTTCAGAAGCACATAAAAAGGGAAACTTTAAATGTTTGTCCTGATTGTTACCTCATACAACTCCTACACAACATGGATGAGATAGTCTAAACCAATCTGGCAATATCCCTTTATTGCTGACAAATTCTGCATTAATTCTGCAATTAATGCTAATTGCTTAAAGGGAAGATGCCCAGATGACTTTATGCCTTAAATATATCTGAGAACATATCCTTAAGGAAAGAACTCAAATAAGTACAAGAGGAAATCAGCTGACACAATGAACTGCGAGTCATCTTTTACCCTTTTCCATATATTTGCTGCACTGTATAACTGAGTTGCTTATTATCACTGATGAGAACCACAGACCACAGACAAAATGTATATTTTTAACCACTTACTGCATATTTATGCTTGCTATCTTTGCTAGGGTTTTCACCAACAAAGAGAGCAGTCTGTCTTTTGATGCAAGCTGAAAGAACAGTTGCAAGTCTGCATTGATAATCTTCCAGATTTAAAAATAGTTAACCCCAGAGTTCCACAGTATCTTTTATCCGAAACCTTTAAATAATAATCTATAAGCCACTAATTTATGAATTAACTGATCTGTACTCCATGAAGGACTGGAGCTGTTTAAAAATAAACCTGTTCTGCGCATGAATGTAATCTCTATTTCTCCTCACTAGAGTACTGTTGCAGATGTTTCCTCCTATAGAGAGCACACCAACAGCTCAACAGCGGATGATAGCAGTAGGACAGTTCAAGGCAAAAGGACCACAACTTCTAGCTAAAACTGTTTGAAAAATTTAGGTGGGTAGAAAGTAACTACTGAATTGGAAATTGTTTAACACAAGGGAATTATACTTTATCTCCATGAAGATTGACAAGGAATTTTTCCTGTGCTCACATAGCTGGGACTTCAGGCAATACTAAGATCACCATCCACAGCTTGCTATGCTTTGGTGTAGCAAAGGGCACACTAGCATCTGATAGGACAAGAGGAAATAGCCTCAAGTTGCACCAGGGCACGTTTAGATTGGATATTACAAAAACTTTCTTCACTGAAAGGGTTATCAAGCACTGGAACAGATTGCCCATGGAAATGGTGGAATCACTGGCCCTGGAAGTGTTCAAAAGATGTCCAGTTGTGGCCCTTTTTAGACATGATTTAGCAGTGGACCCAGCAGTGTTAGGTTAACAGTTGGACTTGATGATCTTAGTCTTTTCCAACCTTAATGATTCTCTGATTCTGATTCACAGTCAACTCTTTTTCTCACAATGGATGCCCCATGGAGAATATTTCTCTTTCAAAAAATACTCACTCTAGCATTCCTGAGAGATCCTTCAGACTTGCATCATAAACAGTGTGACTGTAGGCCAGAGCAGAAGTGAACATGGGAAACATAAAATCACCCTCTTCCAATGCTGACAGACAGTTTATCTGAATCAAAGAACTAATGTAACTTTTAACCTGTACTGAATCTTTGAAAAAAATAAAATAACATTAATAGTAATTATGAAAAATTGGCTCTGGAGTAGTGTTCCATGTACAGCTGCTCATCAGAAAAGGGAGCCAAATGAATGTCACTGTATGTTAGGAACATGATTCCTAGAAAACAAAAGACAATATAAAGAGGCAAGTGTTCAAGAAGTGTTTGGACAATGCTCTTAAACACTTATTTTATTGTTAAGCTTGCCCTGTGGAGTAAAGATTTGGAATCAATGATCCTTGTGAGTCCCTTCCAACTCAGGATGCTCTGTGATTCTACAGTCCCAGGAATGTCTTCACTAGTGAGAAACACAAGTTCACAAGCAGCAACTGTCATACACTTCTGATGTCTTCAGATTTAGTTTCATTCACATATGAGTTATGAAATGTTGAAACAGTTAGCAAAAAATCTAACACCAAACAACTTAGAGAACCAACCAGAATGCTTCATAAAGTCCTAATAATTTTATGTCCCTATACAAATATTTGAATTATTTGGATTCCTTCAAATTAAGTGTAATGCTATTAAATACCTTCTCAATATCCTCTAGTGGAATTCTAGCACCTTCTTTGCCTATAGCTAATCTAATAGATTTAACATCAGTGGGAGTGATTTGCATTGGAATTGAACAACTGATACAATTTACGATTTTCATCCATTGCCCAATATAAAATACATGCTAAAGTGATAACAAAACTACTAAATAAACCAAAAACCATTGTACACTAATGTGCGGTCAATGAGGAAAATAACATTGATCCTCCTTTTACTGACAAATCCTCCTATCCTTCTCTAAGAACAGGTTGACAGATTTTGTTTTAAAAGTTCTTTAGACCAGAGACTATGTGAGTACACACATGATGTGATTTCATTTTGGAAATGAACTTTGCTCAGGCAGAATTCTGAATCTAAAAATAACTGTTAAATAACAGCTCAGTAGCAGCATGGATGTACAAAGGTAAGAAGTCTAAATCATTTCAGAGCTCACAGGCTGTAACAGGTAACTCATATAGTGGGCTAGAGGGCAGCAGAATATTGCAATATCTCTATCACATGCAGTGGAGATGATTATATTATGAAAATTTTTACTTCTACTGGAAAAAGTAATATGGAGACAAATAGGAATGGGTTTTCATTGCTATCCTTATGAAGATGATGATTACCAAACTGAAGGAAAAAAAACCCCTTCGATGTTCATTTGCTTTCCTACCCTTAGATACAGCAAAAACAAAAAAAAGAAAATTCAAAGAAACACTGTCAGTACTAATTCTCTCATTTAGAGTGTAGCTATGACTTGGGAAAGTTAAGTTTTCCTGTGCTTTTGTCCTTTGGATGTCAAACTATCTATAAAGAGATAGGAACTACATTTTTAAAAGGAATTTAGCTGATGTCAGGTTTTGCCCTCAGAGCCACAGGGACAGAAACCTCCATTTATTCACATAAGATTCTTCTCAGTGTCCCACCAATACGCTCTAACAGTGGTCAGAAAAATCAAGGCAATTCTGCATCGGCCAAAATCTCAGTCTGTGTATCAAGATTGTCAGGAACTCAATGAATGCCAGTTTAAGCAAGTATTTTCACATGCATATCTGAGACAGACTAGTTTAAGATGTTGATTTATTTCAGGGAAAAGGTCACTTGTCCTATGGCAGCTATTTTATTGGTGATTGTTTTTAGTATCTACCAAACACAAAGGAGACAAAGACCAGCAATTTTATACTTTTCACTTTGATGTCACTAAGAAGTGTAGAGACTTAGATGAAAAAAGCAAAGAGTGAGTGTAGGCTTTTGGAAGATGAAGAAAAATGTTCAATATATCCCAATCTCTCAAGAGGCCAATAAAGCATATGTGTATAGCATGTACAGTCCTGAAGGGATGTGCAAGACTTTTAAAGATGAGGGGATGCAGCTTTCCCATAACTATCAGTGAACAGGGAGGTAGAGAAGTATATTACCTATATGAGAGAACAAGTAATGCATAGGTACGGCCGAGCAGTCTAGGCCCATTTCAGCAGCGTGACAGAAAAAAAGTAAACAAAAGTATAGCTCTCTGCATGATGGGATACTGCATGGGAACTGTTGACTGCAGTACTGGCACATAAAGCTCTATGTTTTTATCAGCATAGAGTGTAGGATGGTAGGATCAAAGCAGTATTGTCAGATTCAAATCCACTAAGATGGTTTTGCAAGAAGGAAAAAACATCCAGTTTTGAAACTGCCTTCTCATGTAATTCCTTTTTGGGTGGGTTTTTTCCTTCTTCTTTATTTGTTTGTTGTTTTTTGTTAGTTGGTTAGTACTTTACTTCAAATAATCCTGAGTATAAGCATTTCTTACTCCTACCGGAATTAAACTGAAGAACTATTTGAAGAGGACACGTGATGCTGAGTTTGCAGCCCTTGGAGGAGGTGGGGACTTTGTGCCCTTCTCATCCATCTCAAACAGATCTGCAATTTATGCCTTTATGATTGTTTTCAGTGGTTATAAAACTTGGGCCTTCAATTTGCCTTACTGTATGATACCACAAAACAGTCTTCATGACAGTCTATATTTACACACCTTAGGTTTGCTCAGCAGTATAAAGCAACAATATAAAAACAAGCAGCTACAGCATTTATTAAAATCTTCAGTTAGTAAAAGTCAGTCAGCTTTTGGCCTCATGACATAACTGGTTACCCTCAGAAAGAGCCATTCCAAGTGTGTGGGTTGTCATCATATCGTGATGATTACTGATCCAGTTTCATATGTGGTGCACAGCTAATATCATAGGAGATGACAATGGAAAAATAGAAGAGAGCACAGAAGTCTTGCTGTTGAAAAGCATAACAAATTGGATGGATTTTTTACAGTTACTTTGTCTCACTCCTTTCTGATTCATAACGCAAAAGCATTATCCAGACAAATAAGTAAGCTCAAAAAACGCATATAATAAAGTATCATAATTGAAAGGATGACGGGAAATCTCTCTCTCCTTCTCTGGAGATGCCAGTACATGACTAATAATGCAATCTGATTTAATGTTATTAAAATAGAGAAAATATTATGCTTAGTTTTGTTATCTTCTACATTGTATGATATAGTAAGATGTTTTATAATATGTTATATAATCCTCCACCCGGAACCTTCCAGTAAACAAAAAGCTTTCTTATAAAACATTTTTGCAATGAAATATCCGTTGTTTGGAAAGTTAAAAAATGAACTAATTAAAACTTTTTTTAATTGTCATCCTCAGAACATGTCAATTCTATTTAATAAACTATTGTTGCCCTCTAGTGTTCAAACACAGCTTGTAAGGGCCCCTCTAGAAAGATCCAAACTGGTCACCTAACAACTCCCTACTTGTTCTTAATCTGACACAACCAGTGGATGGCAAAAAAAAAAAAAAAAAGGTTAAGTGTTTACGTGCACCTCCCTAAAACCTTTT
>VYXB01000156.1:135056-154049 GCA_013397135.1 Pachyramphus minor
AACCCCCTACTTTTTCTTAATCTGACCCAACCAGTGGATGGCAAAAAAAAAAAAAAAAGGTTAAGTGTTTCCGTGCACCTGCCTAATACCTTATTGTCTTTGCCCAAGCATAAAGAACAGTTTTTTATGTAAAGTTGTTTTAGTGAAATATTGTGAAAGGCCACTCACTCACCAAATTAGTCATGGTACTTGTGCACCTTTCTGTCCTACTTCTGCCATTCACTGTGCTTGACATGCATTGCTGTTTGGGTTGGAGGGCAATGTTTCTAATGATATTGGTCAAACCGTAGATTCATAGAGTGGTTTGGGCTGCAAGGGACCTTAAAGCTCATCTTGTTCCAACCTCCCCGCCATGGACTGGGACACCTTCAACTAGAGCGGGTTGCTCAGTCCCATACAACATGGCCTTGAACATTTCCAGGGATGGGGCAACCACAGCTTCTCTGGGTAATCTTCTCCAGTGCCTCACCACCCTTAGGAAAAATTTCTTCCCAGTATCCAATTGAAACCTACTCTCTGTCATTTTAAAGCCATTCCCCTTTGTTCTATCGCCCCCTTGTAACATGCCCCTCTCCAGCTAAATACATGCCCAGAGCTCTGAACGACCCTGAGATATATCTGCTTGTCTTCTCTTGAACAGTTTGCTATTGTACTATACCCTTATCAATTAATACCAACCATCTTTCCCTCCAACAAATTACAGCAGAAATGCACAGTGAGGGTTCAGGGGTTGTTCTCAGCACCTCTGCTGCAATAAACTGCTGTGAGCTCACCTGCAATGTAGAAAGCTTCTCATGAAGTTTTAGTTCTTATGACAGTACATTATGGTCAACCCAAGATTTGCATCTGCATTTTCACAGCTAGGCCTAGTACTTATCAGTCAGAACTCATTTCCTAGAAATGTTGTTCCCTCTTATCATGTTCCTTGACCAGAAACCTCTGAAAATGTCTATAAAAAAAACAACTGAGGTTAAACAAAGTGCAGTCAACTGCAGATGATGCACTGAGATGTGCACCCTCCAACAACATAGTCACCATTTTTCTTTAAAAGTTTTTACCTCTTGTTAGATGATCAGCAAAGGGAGTCCACACCTGTGTCTCTTCTGCCAATAATACAGCTGTTGTCTTTACTAAGCCAACTCACAGGTTTCTCTGCCTTCTTGCGATGTCGAGTCTCAGTGGTTAGGGATTTAGGTGTAGTAGAACAAATTCTCTGTTGTGTATATGCCAAGTCACTTGGTGATGCAGTTTGTCACAAAAGACCTTGACTGTAACCTGATTTACTTTTGGAAGATAACTGTCTCTCTGATACATATTGCACAAATACAATGTGCTATACAGTTACAAGCTTGGAAAGGGCAAATTCCACTCTTTGAAAAAGGCCAATTCAGATTTGCAGTATGTGGTTTTAAGGACAGCTTGTGATGTATGCAGAAAAAGAACTTTAAAGTATGCATATAACTATATATAAATGTATATAACTATAAACTATATGTAGATAAGGAAAATTAAGCTATGTTATATGTAATATAATTTTTCCTGTTTGTACCTAAAAACATTTGGATGCAAAGCTCTATCTAAATATTCCTTTAAAGCTACAAATGGAGTAAATAGCATTGCCAGGCAATCATCTAACACTATGGCATTTGCAAATAGCACTGAAAATGCTCATGTGCTGCACAGGTACTCAATTTATTAGGTGTACTTCTATTTCAGTAATCTTGTCACAGTACAAATTAAGCTCATGAAATGCTTTTTCTCCTTAAATATAAGACCTTCTTAGCTTAACTTGGATTTGAATGTTTACTTTCAGGATTTAGTATAAATCAAAAATGACAGACATTATAGTTCAGCATAGAAAGAGCATTACTTTTCCCCACCAAACCCATATCCTGCCTTCTGCTTTCCCATTAGAGGAGAAAAAACGGATCCATTCTCTTCTGTGATTTCAGTATCTACTGTTCCATTTCAGACTTGTCCTCTCAAAAGTGAGATGCTCCTCAAAATTTTATTCCCTTTCCCCATCAGACATCAGCATACATTCCATTGATCAAGTAATCCAGCCTGGTATAATGCCTCTTCTGAAGAGATTCATGTATTTTCTTCCCTGTCAGTGCAATAACTAGCAACAAGAATATCACCCCAAAAAGCAAAGCTGCTACAAGGCTGCTTTTCTCCCCCAGCTGAACACCACCTTTCCCTCTCAGAACATCCTCTGACAGGTAGCTTTCTGAGTCAGATAGGTCATAACTCTGAAGGTCATTTTGGGAAGATGTTGGGGAATCACCAGTAGAGAGAATGAAACCTGAAAAAGAGGGGAGGGTTACATGGCTGGTATCATTGGAAGAGACAGCTGTTGGCTCAGGAGACATGGCTGGAGTCCTTAGCCCTGACGGAGCAGTAGCAGATCTGGAATTTGTGGTCACCCGCTTGATTGTAGAAGTTGTGGGACTGGAAAGAGGAATATGAGTAACAGCGATGCTGGTGACAGGGATACCAGGTTTAGCTCCAGTGGCTGCAGCAGGCAGAGAGGTAGCTGTGGTGGTGGTGATTGTAGGTTTAGCAACACGAGGATGCACAGAGGTTGTATGAAATTCCAGTTGGGCGGTACTTGTAGGCAGAGGAGTAAGAGTAGTACTGCTGGTTTCAGAAGCACTAGACTGAGTGCTGGAGAAGGAAGCAGTGGGGTTTCCAATCTGAACAGCTGAAAACATGTTTGGTGGCAGAGTAATTACTTTCAGCCTTGGGATGGAATCTAAGCTCTCAGACTGTTTTGCCCTTTGAGATTCAGGAAAATCTGTATGAAATTCAATGTTGTCTAAATGCTTGCCTATGTGGTTCACAAGTTCAGATGCCTGATGAAATATAGATTGTTGCAAAGTGGCAGTATGATTCTGACGGCTATTCTGGCTGTGAGAAAAAAAGGTTCCTGCATCCAAAGACAAAGAATGCTCATTTGAAGAAAAGTTCTCAGATTTGATGGTTTTATCCTCTGGGGCATGGGTGTCTGGAAACAGAAATACCAGTATTTAATTATTAAATCTATTTTTGACTAATATAGGCTTGCTCAATTTGTATTTCTTAGAAAAAGAGATATAAGGGAGCTCGGGGAGGCAACAACTAATGAAACTGAGGCATCATAAACTTCTTTAAAATATACACAGTGACATTTAAATTCTATGTCATAATACCTGTCAGCCTCAAGCCTGGTCACATCAGACCATGACTGCAGCTTCTTACAGAATTTTCCTCTGCAGAGTGATCATCCCAATGTGATTAGTTTATACTTACATTGCAGGCACGTAAGCATTTATTTAGTGGTGAAAAGCAGAGTGAATAGGCGCACTGCCTTCAAACCATTCTTGGCCTCTGTGAGTTAAGAAGTAGATATTATCAATGTCCCTTTTATCAATTTTATTTGTCAGATGTACATTTCCACCTAGCTAACACGATTAGATACAGCCCTTTCTTGTAATGTCCAAGCACCCTGTGCCTGACACAATTCAATTCATATTCAAAAATTGTTTCATGATACAAGGCGGCAATAATATCTCCATTTTATAGCCATTTTATATGCATACTGATTTGTAGGAATAACCTGAGTTCCTACAGCTGTGCTTGAAGACACTGCTCCGAGAGTATCTGAGGTATGGCGGAGAAGACCTCCATGAGAAGCAGATTACATTTTATAAATTTCTCCAGAAGCCGATATGTATTCCTCGAAAAACAGGTAGATGATGTCATTTAATAGAATTTGGAAGAAGAACAACAATGTTATGTGACCGAAATACCATAAAAATTATAATCCTAGCAGCTACCTGACATTACGCAGTATTACAGAAAGTATTTGGGTGAGTACAAGCTCTTGGAAAGACTGGCTAATTGTTCATTCAGATTTTATATATATATATATGTGTGTGTGTATTTATATGATTTATAATTATATTTGTAATATAAAATTACGATATATATTTATAATAATTCAGTTGCTGCACAGAACATTTAAAAAGGAACATGCTCTCAAATAGTTCTGACTCTCATCTGTTTTTATCATAGAAACAAAGAGGTTTGTTAACTGCATTGGAACTGAAATAAATTTTTAAAAAGCCCATTACATTTTCATTGTCATTTTTTTCTCAAGTAGGATCTCTTATCTAGAAGGGTGGATATATTTGAGTTTTATTATACACACAAAGAAGCCTACTTGGCTGCTGTTTTAATGTATCTTTCCAAGCCTTAAGACTCCACAATAAAAAATGAAGTGCAAAAAAAGCCAACCCCAAAACAACAACCAAAAAGCTAGTAATGCTAAAGAGTACAGCAAATAATTCATTTGAATCACAGGCACAATTTTATCTTAATCTTCCATCAAACATTTATTTTATTACTAATGTAGCATCAGTATTTTAACTTGCTTTATTACCAATAAATTATCTTCCCCCCTTTTATTCTTGTTTTCAGTGTAACCGCATACATACCCTCATATGAAAGAACAAAGTTTGAAATGTTTGTTCGTACTGACACTGCTCAGGTGCTACCTTTGAAAACTTAATAGGAACATAAGGTAAACAAGCTAGCATAATCTTTCCATAATTCAGTGTTCACAGAAGCTAAAAACTGCAAAATGAGAGGTACTATATACAATCAAGTTGTTCACTCAGCATCGTACTAGATGCAGAATGAAAGCACAAGCGCAATTACATTTCTTGTTTCGTTGTTTGAAATCCAGATGTTCTTCTAGGGGAGACAGAGCTGAAGGAAAGAGTAGTTATAATAATAATTTTACAGGCATGCAGTTCATTTGTTGCACGTTGCTTTTGCACAATTCCTGTGTGATTGTGCTTGCACAAAAACACTTGGTAACAGTATATGAGTAATCTTTCTATACATCATACTGTTGCTCCTTGCAAATAGTTCCTCTTGGAAAAGTTCTCTTTTTCAGCAGAAGTTCAGTCTCTGGAAATAGGAAATTTTTGCTCTCTCAAGCAGCCACACTGAAACCACCTTGTAAACTCTTGGTAGGAGAGTCTAATTATCAGTTTCTTATCTGAGCTGTTCAAACAGGTCCGGTGCAAGTCAATGTCAATCAACAAGTATGCCTTGCCATTAAAAATCCTACAGCCTATGACAGAGACTGAGAAATTTCTGAGTGTGCAGCCCATATACCATAAAGCTTAAAGTTTAGAAATTTGCTTCTGCACTTCAGGTTCCCTTACTGAAAACAGAAAATAATGATTACCATTGCCAATTATTCATCAGTGTAGCATGAGCCCTTTAAAAAGAGCATGGTACTTCCACTGCTTTCAGTGATACTCTTCATCATTACATCCAGGAAATCTTCCTTCTTGAATATATCAATATGGCAGCAGCTTCTTTTTGTTTTAATCAAGGGCAAATGATGAGAAGTTCTCAATCTAACGTGAAGGAATTTTATAAGGGTCATGATGTTATTCTAAGCAGGAAGCTGGGAGCATAAAGAAGCTCACCACATACCATCCATTTTCCACAGAGCAAAGGAGCAACATTCTCAGTTTATAGGGCTTGGCTTAGAACATTTTACTAAAAACACAAAAAAACCCCATCTTCTGACCACTACTGAAAGTTCACAGATGGAAAAGTTCTGTAGTGTGGAGGCTACTATTAAATTGTTATTAAATAATCTCACTATTATTTACCTGTAGTTATCTTGTAGCTCACAAGTCCTGTTGCAGGTTTCATCAGACAAGCGTCTGTGGTAGGGCAGTAAAACAGGTAGCAGTTTGGATGTGCTCTTGTTCTTCTAGCATAAAAAATCACCAAATTACACGTCTTGTCTCCTGCAAAACATAATAAATGTATGTTTCAGCAATAAGAACTTTCATAGCGGTATGATGAGCTCTATTTCGTTAATTTTTCTTCATATGAGCAAAACTACCAACTCATAACATCCCTACAGGAAAAACAGCCAAGAACTACAAAACAATGGCCCACAGCCAAAATATGGAAGGTCACACCTTCCTCTTCCTGTACAAATAAAGTTGGGGAAATGATGAGTCTAATCCCTCATCTTCCCTTTACTTCTACCACAATGGGACCATTTTATATAACAATTTCTCGCTTACAAATCCTGATAAATCTGAAAATCTCCTTGACAAACTCATGGGGAAGAAAATTATTAACACATTTTTCCCTACCACATCCCAGGAATTGCTTGTCTTGTTGCTGCTTGGGAGGGTCACCATTACCCCTCTTGTTTCTACTTGCTGGTTTGCCTCCTACTGCTCCAAGAGCTTGATGCAAACCAGCCATCACAGAGAAGGGTAAGTTTTTGGCTAAAATTAAATACAAAAATGTCAGTGCAACATATCAGTCATTTTATAGCACATCTACTAAATACAGCCTAGGTATCTTAGGCTTTGAGGATCTGAGAGTTTTTAACATTTAAAACTGCCACAGTTTCTATGATGCAAATACTTTCCTGAACACCCCGAGGTCTTGCGTTAAGATCCAACATCACGCTTGGCAAAAGAGGGTAGCAGCCGCAAGCGGGTACTACGGAAACCTGAGCGAACTGATAAATTGATATTCCTATGCTGAATACAGAGAACAGCAGCTGAACACCACACGAGCCCAAACCCCAGAAGTAATCTCCCAGGCTTTGGTAGGCACTGGCGGAGAAGGCGGCCGAGGTTACCTGCAAGCCTGTCCCCCGAGCAGCAGGCGCGGACACAAGCCCCCGCGCTGGGGACGCGAAGTGGTTCCGCGCCCCGGACGCCTCGGGACAGAGACAAGTCTATATCGATGATGGAATTCTCCATTTTCTCCGCGGAACACTCCTGACTCAGGGACGGCCCGGCCATGATGCAGGTGATCACCAGCAGGCGAAACGACCACCGGCTGCCACCCGGGGACATGGTGACCCGGGTCGGGGCTCCGCGTGGCCCGGGGGGCAGCGGGCGAGTTTCTTGACAAGCGCTGGCAGCTGGGGAAGCCGCGCCGAGGCGCCTTCTCTACTGCCCGGGCGGGGAGGCGTTTCTGGGGGTACCTTCGGGCTGTTCCCCCTCCCGCGGGAAGGCAGCAGCGAGCCCGGCCGTGCTCGGGAGGGCGGCTCAGGGAAACCGCGGGTGCCGCGGCACGTCCGGGAGGACGGACCGCGGGAGGCGGGCTCGGGCCGCCTGCCTGCCCTCCTCCTCCCCCCGCTCCTCCTGCGCTCTTCCTGCCCTTCTTGCCTGCCTGCCTACTTATCTACCTGCCTACCTGTCTACCTACCTGCCTTCCTGCCTGCCTACCTACCTGTCTACCTGTCTTCCCGCCTACCTACCTGCCTATCTGCCCACCTGCCTGCTCTTCTGCTTGCCCTCCTCCTCCCTTCCTCCTCCCTGCCTGCCCTCCTCCCTGCCCTTTTCCTGCCTGGCTGCCCTACTGCCTGTCGGCTGGGCTGTGAAGGTGTTCCCGCTCCTCCAGCTGCTTGCTGGCACCAAGGCCTCTTCCTGAGCATCGTACACAAAAGCAAAACCACACGGTGAAATTCTTGGTTGGTCAGGCTATTGTGGGTTTGCCCACAGTCAGATCCGCTTTTGGAGGCTGTAATGAAAGTGATTAATATGCATATCCTGAACTAAACGGACATGGATGTATTTCCATGTCTGTGTAAGAGATTCTTTGCTACCTGAGTAATCCTGTTCAAATCACAGCCAAGCACAGGGTGTTTGCAGAATGGGAGTTGTACACAGTAGCTTGTCTACTAGGACCACTGGCTGGTGGCTTAGCCATTCTTCCCTCAACTGTGTCTGTGAAATTGCTTGCTTAAGTAATGTTTTTGCTTGGAAATTTTTCATTTCCTTTTTAATTTTTTTCTTACTATTTTTGAGGTAGTGTTTAGGAGTAAAAGTAGCCCAGAGACAAAGGAATGCAAATAATAAAAGGATTATAGGACACATTCCTTCTTTTTCAGGAAAAAGACCTTTTATTTAGTTTCCTGTAATTAAAAGACATTTTCTTTTTAGAGATGCTACATTACCTGAACAGATACCAAAGGGCAGGTTATTTTATATATTGTAATATTTAGATGCCAGGGGATGGATATTCTTGGTGTCCAGTCAGTCCCATTTGTTAATATGGCTGGGGTTTGGCTTTTTTTTGGACATGATTGTTCTAAGAGACTGAGCCCACCATCACATTTTGCATCAAATGGCTATTTTGGGGCAATTCTTAATGTTTGGTTGTGATTCTTACATTCTTGGTGGAATGTTTTTATCTGAAATTTTCAGCTGCACTTGTTTAAGAAAATGTTTCTTTCTAGCCAGGCATCTCTCTTTTGGTAAACTGGTAACATGCACTGTTTAAAGAAAAAGTTGTAAGAGAATGTGATCGCTTAAGATGTCACCTGTTAACTGCACCACACAGTGAATGACAATGGGAATGAATACTAAAAGCAAGCCCAGGTATTACTCCTACTATGTGTTAGACGAAGTTGCAGCTGCCACTTGCCTTTGCTTACAGAGTGGTGATGGAAGAAGCCAAGCCAAAAGAAGCCGAAAAATAAGGCTAAAGGTCTGGCTGGGTTGGTGGAGGGTGAGGAAACGTGTTCTTTACCAGGACTGTTGGGACAGTGTTAATGGTGTGAGGGTACTGTAATGATAGTGAATGCGAAAATACGCAGAGACTACTGTGGTGGGACAGGCACATGGACAGGATTGTGGGAATATGAGAAGGGCTGATGTGATCTATAATATGAGCAGCGCAGAAGAGATACTGGGGATAACATGACTGCCCCACTCCAGCCACCATGGCTGATTTCTGCTCTTCCTGCCTCTTGGTAGGGCAGGTGCTCAGCCTCCCTGAGGTGACCAGAAGCAAATCAGTCAGGTTGCTGAGGTGCAGGGAAGCCGAGGTTCATCAAAAGCTATGCAGAAACCTTGTCTGCTGGCTAGGAGAGTGCCAGCCTTGCCCAGCAGCTGCTGTGTTCCCTTCACCACTGAGATGGGAAGGAAGGGAGGCTGAGAGAGGGAGAATGGTGGGACCCCCAACTCTGCATCATGGTGCTAAGTCACTAAAGGTGTTTTCCTGCTTTTATAGAGCACCTCTCTGCTTGAGAGCCAGTGGTCATGGTGAAACACTTGGGCACAGATGGAATAAACTTCTGTTGTAACCTATTCTATTGGGCTACAAAAGTACATAGTACAGCATCGGTAGCAAAAGGTGATGTTGGATTGGGCTGAGGTTCTCACAAGATAGGAGTATTTTTTTGTGTTAAATTAAATCTTGGTGACAATTAGCAAAGGCAGCCAAGAGAAACAGTGCTGAATTTGGTGCAGAGCTTTTGATGATGTTGGGCTTCGTGCATGAGCAGAGAACAGGCTTGTTCAGAAGCCAGCACGCACCAGTGCTGGTCCTATTATAGACAATTCTTCTGTCATAGACAATTGCGTGATGTCTTTGCTGATTTGACTGTCAAATATGAAAGCAGTATGTCTGAAATCTCAAAGTATGTTTCCTTCTAATTTTCACTTTTGTGTTCTTGGTTTGCTTTTTTTTCTTTCTTTTTTCCTAAGCCTGAGCTGCCTGAAAACTTTTGATCTGGGCTGCTTTTCCCTTACTCCTGGCACACTTGTATATAAGGGCAGCTGGTGATGGATGTTGCCCAGACTGCTCTGTGCCCACCTCTCTAGGGTTTGGCAGGTTTGTCTTAGCAGAGAAGAATTTATACCTGCAATTAAAAAAATCCCAGAATCACAGATTTGTTAGGGTTGGAAGGGACCACTGAAGATCGCATAGCCCAACCCCCTTGCCAAGATAGGGTCATTTAAGGCAGGTTACACAGGAACTTGTCCAGGTGGGTTTGAATGTCTCCAGACAGGGAGACTCCATGCTTTTCCTGGGTGGCCTGTTCCAGTGCTCTGCCACCCTCAGTGTAAAGAAGTTCTTCCTCATGTTGAGATGAAACTTCTTGTGTTTTACTTTATGGCCATTACTCCTTGTCCTGTTGCTGGGCACCACCAAAGACTCAGGCACCATCCTCTTGGCACCTGCCTTTGAAATATTTATATGCACTAATGAGATCCCCTATCAGTCTTCTCTAGACTAAACAGGCCCAGCTCCTGCAGTCTCTCCTCATAACAGAGATGCTCCAGATCACCACATGCTCATCTTTGTGGCCTCTGATGGACCCTCTCCAGTAGCTCTGCTTATACTGAGCCTCTTATACTGAGGAGCCCAGAACGGGACACAGTACTCCAGATGTGGTCTCAATAGGGGCGAGTAGCGGAGTAGTATCACCTCCCTCAACCACCTGGCCGAGCAGATTAGGAATGCTTTGCATCGCCCCGTCCCGAGAGGCCCACTTGGCGGGGCAGACGCGAGACACCTCCCCCCTCCCGCCGCTTCGCTCTGCGGCCCCGAGCGGAGCCCCGCCCGCGGGCGGAGCCGCCGTGACCCGGCGCAGCCGGAACCCCGTGGGTGGGTGGCGGCGGCAGCAGCGGCGCTGCCCGGGCGCTGCAGGAGGCGGAGAACGAGCAGCCACCGCCATGGGAGCGGAGCAGAGCGCGGAGGCCGAGAGCCGCCCAGGCGAGTCCGCAGGTCGGTGCCCGGCGTCCGGCAGGGATGGGGGGAAGAGGGAGGGAGGGAGAGAGACAGGGCGCCTTGAATGGGGCTGCCCCCCGGGAAACGGGGCTGCCCCCCGGGAAACGGGGCTGCCTGCGGGCGGTGGTGAGGGGCGGCGGCGGCTGTGGAGCCCGGAACAGCTGTTTCCTTGGGAGGCAGCGGCGGGCGGCGGCCCGGCCCTTCCTGTGACGGCGCGGTGGCAACCGCCCGGGCCGGGGGAGGCAGAGCCGGAGAGGTGGGAGCACAGTGGGCACGGGGTGTGGAGCTGAGGGAGGAGGAGTCAGGAGGGTGTCAGTGGTGCAGGTGTTTCAGAATCAGCTGCTACCCGATTTGGGAAGAGAGAAAAGAGCTTAGAGTCTTCCAGTGATCTCGGTAATGTATTTGTACTATAAAATGCATACCTGTACAATGTTAAATAGAGCAACATTCACATAGGGTTGGATTCTGATGGAATCTGCATATTAATTTGATTGTTCCCTTTCCCTCCCATATTCTTCCAGCATCTCCTTTGCCAGCCAAGCAACGTGCAAAAATGGACGACATTGTGGTGGTAGCCCCAGGAACACAATCCTCACGGAATGTCAGCAATGATCCAGATGTCATAAAACTGCAGGAAATTCCGACTTTCCAGCCCCTTTTGAAAGGCAGGTGATTGTTCTTCCTTTGTTTTTAAAAACTGTCATTTTTTTGTACCTAATGGAATGTGTGCTTTATGTAGCCTGAGGTTCCTACTGAAGTTCATATTTCTGTCCCTATTTTTCACTATCTTTCTTGTTTTAAGGCTTACTTTCTTTTGTTCTGTCCCAACCTTTTAAACAGTGGATGAACTGGTTTAGAGATGTGTTAGTAATCTTTGCAGTGGAACCATCTACTGTGAAGACAGAACAGTTCTGAGCATACCAGCTTGCTCTGTACCACTGGTTGATGAGATATGCTATGTTACATTCTGATATATAATGGATCACAGTCTTCAGTTTGCTCTAGTCTCTTAAAATCAGTTGTGTATTACCCTCTGAGTCATAACTACCTGTGTATGCACTCAGTTGCTTGAAATCAAGATATCTTGTGGGAGTTTCCAACATAGAGCAGATTTTGCCCTTGTTTTTTTGGGGTAGGGTAGATGGGCTGAGACTTTTTTTTGTTTCTTTTCCTCACACTGTTTTTTTGTACACCCCCTGCACTCATTCTGTGTTCTTTCTATCCTATTCAAGGGGAAGTGAATATTTCAATCAAAGCTGTCAAGCCTACAGTTTAACAAAAACTGTCTGTGCATTTTGTGGCCTGGCTTGTAGCTATGTATTTTTGAGGAATCTGCATAGTGTCATTAGTATCTGAAAGTCCTTTAGGAAGGGAGATGTCTGGAGCAGCCTGCACAAATCGATTTGGTAAAAGCAGCCTCCTCTTGGGTTCCTCTCCCTGGTACAGCGTGGGTCGGCAAATATGTGTGGATGTACTGTGTAGTGGACATTCAGTGAGCCCATGTTTTTTTGAAAATACAAGGCATGTATGGGCATCAGCACTTGCTCATGCCTTGCAGGTCTGCTATGACAGAGAGGATGGAGCTGGGATGTTTAGCCCTCCCTGCTGCTGGAAGAAATGATGTGGTCTTTTACAGCTGAGGGTTTAGGTCACTGGTTCATGCATGGCTGCTGGGAAGTTATTGGAGCCCCTTTGCCCTAAAGGCATCGCTAGAGGTAATGTAGGAGCACAACATCACTTCTTGGCCAGAAACTCATTATCTTTTTTAATTTGTTTTTTTCTACTACATGAGGACCCTGGAACATGATTAGAAATTGTGGACATTATGATAGCCTATCAGGCAAAGCAATTGGCATTTTGTTGGGTACTGATAGATGGGGTCTAGAAGTCTGCAGCACTGACTGCTGTTTCCAGCAGAAGAGGCAGAAAGGTAGGGAGAACATTAAGCAAGGCAGAGCATGCTTTGGCTGTAATGCAAATGCTTTGTCCTGCTTTGTATGTAAGGCAGAACCAGGATCATGCCAGTGATAGCTGTAATGTAAATGTAAATGCTGGAATGCAAATCCACAGAAGAAATAAGAAGGTTTTATTAGGAGAGACCAAATTTAGAAGATGCTACAATATCTGGCACAGAGGTTGTTGTGTATGTGTAAGAGTGTGATGACAAAGAATTTCAGTTCCACCCAGCCTCAAACTGGTAAGCAAACCTGCGTTGCACAAGGCCTGTGGAAGGAAGTTCTGGGAAGTGGGACTAATGATCACTTCCAGAGGCAGTGTTCTTGTGTGTGTGTTTGAGTCACAAGGATACAGGACTTGGGATGGGAAGTGAGAAATAAGACGGAGCAGCAGCCATGTGACTGAGATGGAAAAGTTGGAAGGCACTGCCTTAGATGACCAGTCCTGGTCCTTCAACTCCTAAACGTGCATGTGTGAAGTTGTCTTGGTGACTGTGTTGCTTTTTCTGGTCTTACTTTGGACCTGAAGCTGTGGATGTATGATAGAAATCTTCCTTTCCATTTCTGTCACTTGGCCTGCTGTTTCCCTTGAGTCTCCTGAGACGTGGTGATATCTGGTGATATCTCAAGAGTTTTGCATGATGAATCACTTTTGTGAACAGCTTTTTCAGCCTCAAGTAGTTGTTATTACTTGGACAACCAGACTGAGATACTTGTGTTCAGTTCAAAAAACACTGTGTGCCTGTTGAGTGATTTGACTCTTGAGAGACTACAGATCTGCCACAGGTCCAGTTGAAAAGCTGTTCTGTTTTGGACTGGTCTCTTATCTGTATTCTTCACATGAAAGATTGTTTTTCTGGAAAGGCTGAAGAAGTTTCAAGGTTTTAGGAGCTAATTCTAAAAACTTTTGCCTTGTGATCTGCCACCTTGGGGAGCTGAAGAGGTAAACTTAGATTCCTTGTGCGCTTCATTATTCTATTTAGTTTCTCTTTGTCTAAGCAAAGCCAAGCAGTTTTATTTTGCTTTTAAGTCTCAAAAGAGGCCTAATAATTAAATAAATGGACTGGAAAAGCACATGGTCACATAAACACTGCATGTTCTTTAAAGGCAAAACCACTTGTTCCTCCTAGCCATATTGAGTTGAGCTTGTAATCAGTGAAGCTGGAAATCTTTAGCATTCTGCACTCTTCACTAGGAACAATATGCTGGTGTCATATCTATTACATCTTTCATACTAGATTTTCCTCAACTTCTACAGGAAAAAATTGTACCTTAGAGTTAGAGCTATGAGCCCTTGTGAAAAGTCCCTCTCTAGCTTTCTTGTAGGCTCCCTTCAGATACTGGAAGGTTGCTGTAGGGTTGCTCAAAGCAACTTGACCATGGAGACTCCTCATGATGAGGCGTCCACAACTTCTTTGGGCTACCTGTTCCAGTGTCTTGCTACCCTCATCATAAAAAATTTTCTTCCTTATGTCCATTCTGAACCTGCCCTCTTTCAGCCTTGCCCTTTCATTACAGGCCCTGGTAAAAAGGTTCTCTGTCTTTCTTAACAAGCATTATTTGTTCTATGGAAGTTTTCTTGGAAAGAAACTTTTCCCTACTTATGGCTAGAATTCTGCATTGACAGGTATTCAGCATGAAGAAGCAAAAGAGACAGGGGTTACTGTCTTACTGCAAAGTCACTGTGTGAGCAGCAGAAGCTCTTTTACACTGCTGTGCCTCCTCCTATCCTCATAGGATTTTGCAATTCGTTTGCTGTCCAATCTCATTTCATGGTTCTTCAGGTCAACCTCATGGTGTTGCGACCATTTGAGACGTCCTGACTGGTTGACAAAAGCTGCCAGATAGGCAGTGAGTTTAAGCTTCTGCTAACAAGGCAGGGAGGACTGTGACCTTCCTGTAGGTGGGTTTTGTACATTAAAATTAACCTGTAACTAAAACAACACCTGTAGTAACTGGGAAAAAACTTATCGTCACCAGTTGCCTGTAAATATTGGCTATATTTTTGTGCTGCCATTTTACTTGTCCTGTCCTCTTTGTTTGAAGGAAGCACTTACCAGCATCCCTTGAAAGCATGAGTGATCCTGAGTACTGAGCGTAAGTGGTACATACCATGAGTTCTGAATATGGGCTTGCAGTTATTTGAAGTTAAGTCAGCAGCCCTGTGTTGTGTTCTGAGTTATCTGTGGAGGAAGTCTCATTACTAAAAAAATAATTTTAATGATAGATCTTTAATTGTTGAAGCTGTTGCCACTACCTGCTTGGCCTGCTGCACAAGACTGTGATGATAATTTTCTTTTTGTTTTATTTTATCTGATGGTCTTTGGATTGTTGTGTACAAGTTCCCATGAGAGCAGGGATTGTTTCTGTGAGTTAAGCAATGTGCTGATATGCAGCTGAAGACTGTGGCTTGTGAATAGTTCAGCTACCTTGTGTGCAAATTGCGTTTGTCATCATGTGCAGCATGTCATAGGAACTCCTGATCCTTCCAGCACTGAGAGGAAAAAGCAGAGTTTGCTGTGCATGTTGGGTGGGAAAAAATACCAAGAATAATGTGAGTGCAGCTGCCTGGTGGGTTTGGGGATTTTAGTTGTTGTTTTGTTTGTTAATGGGGTTGGGGTATTTTTGTTTTGTTGTGGTTTTTTGGCTTTTTTTAGGCTTGTGGACTAATATTCTGTAGTGTAGAGAACTGTTTCTTCATTTTGAATTCATGACTTGAAACTAGCTCCTGAAATCAGAACCTAGAAGATGCTTCAGTTTTGAGGAAAGGAGCTTTTTTTTCAAATAATAGCTGAGGGAGTGGATGATGGGGATGATGTCCTCATTCCATGTATTCCTCAGTTTTTTGTTGACTGTTTGGAGACCTGAACTTATGTGGTTTTATATGTGAAAGGATTTGAGTCTGTGGTTAGGTGTTATCCAAACAAAGTGCTCAACACCGGTTGGGAGACTAATGGGTACTGTGGATACTGACTTGTCTACTGTTCCCCTTGTCCTTTTGAAAGCTGTTCTACACCCTTTGGTATAATTTGTATATTGGCAGAGAAACAGAATGAGCTACCTACCTAGGCGATTAACCTAGCTTCCTCTTTCCTGTTTGAGGAGGCTTGAGCTCCAGTTTCTGCTGAACCTAACAGCTATGACTTGTCTGGACCTCCTCAGGCATGTGTTGCTTCTCCCCACCATCTTGCTGCATGTGAATAAGCTTCAGTGGTCATCATAAGTCACCTGCAGATTCTCCTTTCTTTACTTTCAAAGAACTTTCTGTGGCAGAGCTCTTCAGCTGGCAGTACAGCTCTAGGGGTGCAACTACCCTTTGGATACATTAGAAGATGTGCTGAGGAGAAATACCATGTGCTGAGGAGTTAACTGTGTCCTGGCTTGTCAGTTTGCCACATGTTTTAAAGAGGAGTACCTGCAGGTTGGCCAATGTACCTTGAAATCACTGTTAACTGGTTAAGGTGAAATTAAAATAGTTGCTTATAATATCCAAAATATACAGTGTAATTACAAATGTTTGCAGAACATGTAATCTCTTTATGTCAGGTGGAGATTGGAAATCAGATGCATCTGGTTGATAAGGTAGAGAAGCTAGTGTGTTCTACTGGAGTGGAGCTGATGAATCTTTCTAAACAAGGATAAGCATGGGATGAGGAAGCACACAGAGAACTTTTTTTATCCAGGTTTTTGAGTTCTCAGAGGAATTCAGGCATCAAAATCAAGATAGATTTTTTTCTTTTCTGTCTTTCCTTCACATTTGTGTACTTTTATTCAACATTACTGTCTTGCTCATAAGTTAAGACTTGATGGAATCTTTGACTGAAGGGCCAGTGACATTTCTCTTCCCATCTTCCATTTAGTGTGTCTGTGGGCATCTTTTCCTGATGTATATCCATCTGTTGAATCTGATGTTTTATATCAATTGAACTTGCATGTAAAGAAACATTCATGTTAGAAATGTGTAGAAGGTACATATATATCCTACCTATAGTTATATGTATGTATATTTATAGCGATAGATGTTGGGAGTTGCTACTCTCCAGGACTGCTCCTGTAGGGATATCACAGCAGTATAATTCAGTGGACTGAAATATATAAAGTATATCTTTATTCTAAAGTACATCCCTTCTGTAGGCTGGATGGGATTGGAGAGAGAGAGCATGATCTAGTGGAACATTCCTTCTGGTGGCATTAGTGTGGTTCTCTCCTCTTTAGCGGGCCAATGTGATACATACTGCTCCTCTCACTATTGCTGTATTCTTCCAGCTGTTTAGTGTCATGAAATATTTGTGTTTATTAGATGGGAACTGCTGTGTTACATGATGGACACTTGGTTGTAGAGAAGCAGGAAGTTTGTGTCTGGAATATATCTGTCATGCTGGGACCAAAGCCTCTGATTATCAGGAAAGAGATGGGACCTCAGAATGGTGTCTGAGTTCCTGAGTTCCTTTGGACAGAAAATTTTTGTAGCTACTATGGCTGTGAGCAATATAAATGTGTTCAGATCAACACACACAGGAAAAGGCTGTGGATGCTGAAACAGAATACCTGACTTTTCCTTAAGAAATGTGTGCTATCTTGAAGGATGAATGTTAATTACTGTCCTGATTTAAAGGTAAACCAGCAGGGGAAATAAACCCAACTCAAAGGAGATTAAAAGTCAGAATGACAATTTTAATAAAAATAATATAATAAATACAATTTTATAGGTGAACAATTGGTTTTAACCCACAAAAATGTGGCACCCTGGGGCATGAACAGAATGGTGTTTGTCAGCCCCCGCGCTGAACCCCACGTGGGCCCCTCTGAGTCCAAAAGCAAAAAGAGAGGAGAAAACCTGCCAATGCCAGTGATGGTTGCAGTCTGACTGGAAGTGGTGGTCACAGTCCGACAGTGAGCGGTGGCTGCAGTCCAGCCGAGAGTAGTGGTCCCAGTCTGGTCGAGGTTCTGGTCCTCCTCTGGATCCCACAAGTGGAACCAGAAGTCCCAAGACCCCAACATTATGTATCCTCAGGTTCAGGCAGGGATGCCCAGCCCCTTTCCCAGGGCAGGGAGTTCCACAATGAGTGAATGGGTGTGCTGGGTGTGAGGACAGGAACATCCTCCTATCTCACAGGCCTCTTAACACCCAGCTCATAGCCTCATCCTCAGTATTGACCTGTAGTTGTGTGCAATGGCAGGGCATTTCTTGTAATTTTTTTTTTGTTCTCTCACACTGAAAGACTGAAGATGCAACAACATGCTTATTTACCAACAGTTCTTGTTTTACTAAATTGTACCTACCAATATACGCCTTAACTTTGAATACTGTTCACTTAAGGTATATTTACATGTGTGAATACACTATGCATACATGGTATGTATAGAGTGTATGTATGGTGTATGCTATGTATAGTATGTATACTATCATGATCAAAACTCTATTACCTCTAAACTTGAAAACTTGCTGACTGGCCATTCTGATTGCATTATCTCCTTATGCCTTCCACTACACCACAAACAACATGTTGTTCTCTTCAGTATATATGCCCCAACCCTCCAAGCAGACCCTGCCGAAAAAGGTAAATTTTACACCGACCTGTGCCACCTTATCCAAAAGGTTCCTGCAGATGATAAGATCCTTGGTGATTTCAACACCAGAGTAGGAAAGAACTCCGAAGCCTGGAAAAGAATATTAGGCAAGCATGGTGTTGGAAACTACAACGATAATGGATGCCATCTGCTAGAGTTTTGTGCAGAGCAGCAGCTCACCATCACCAACACTATCTTTCAGCAGAAAGATGGTTTAAAGACAACCTGGATGCATCCTTGATTGATTATATCTTGGTGTGACAAAGAGATATTTGTGATGTTCGTCATACCCGCATGATGCCCAGTGCAGAATGCCAAACAGATCACTGCCTTGTGCGTTGTAAACTTAACCTCCGCTTCAAGCTCAAACCTAAAAGGAGCGGTATTCCAAGGAGGAGACTCCAAGTTAGCAATCTTCAAACAGCTGCAGTGAGAGACAGTTTCCAGGCAACTCTTCAATCTAGGCTCAAAGACCATCTTATAGATCCCTCTCCCGAAGCACTTTGGCAATTTATTAAAAACAGCATCCTGCGGTCCTCTGAAGAATCCTTAGGGTTCTCCTTCAAGAAAAACAAGGACTGGTTCAATGCAAACAATCAAGAGATCCAGGAATTGTTGAGAAAGAAAGTGTGCTCACCAAGCACACCTTGCTCAGCCAGCTTGTCATGTAAGAAAAGCAGCCTTGCATGTAGCAAGCTCCAGCAGAAACTTTGTGACATCCAGAACAAGTGGTGGATCAATCTAGCAGAAAAAATTCAATTATGCGCAGATATGGGTGACTACAGAGGATTCTATGAGGCTCTGAAAACAGCTTCTGGCCCTACACACCAGGTTCAAAGCCCTTTATTCAGTGCAGATGGTCAGATGCTTCTCACAGATAAAGAGTCCATTTTGAATCGATGGTCTG
>VYXB01000157.1:0-57275 GCA_013397135.1 Pachyramphus minor
CTGGCTGGGGTTAAACCAGGACACAGGGTAAGGTAGCCCCTAAGACAAGCCAGAGTGGGCACAAACACACCAACACAGTTACAGGCCAGAACCTCTCCTTGTGGTTACCTCTCCCTGATGTAACTACAGTCTCTAACACTGCACCATGAAATGATGCTAATTGAACTGCCATCCTTACCCAGAGTTCCTCACTAAACCTGATTCTGCTGCTGTCACAGGGAGAGAGTGTTCAACTCACGTGGCTTGAAACCAGCCAGGATCAAAGCAGTTTCTTAACTACATGCAAGTAGCTGTCAATGAGCTTGTACTTCTAGTTTCCTAAGGGGTCTTTGGCTGCAACTGGGGAGGGCAGTTGGGCAGGCCCTACCTTAATTCGGATCTCAGAGTTCTCCCAGAGGGNCTCAAAGCAGAGCAGAAAAGGAAAAAAGGCAGCTGCAATCGTTCCCTGTGGCAGGAAGAGAACGGCCTCATCACCTTTGTGACCCAATTCCAAGTACCCCAGAGCCACTACGTGAGAGAAGAACATAGCCCTGGAGTGTTATTTCCCTACCAGGTTTAGGGCCACACTGTGAGACTGGAAACATGGGTGGAGACTTGAAAACATTGTCTTTGAACCCCCAAGCCCTGATCTCCCAGTCAGTGGGAGACAAAGGGCAGGAGAGACATGAGTCTTCCTTCAAGGATAGTATTTCTCCAGAACAGCTTCCTGGGAGACAGTAGGCCTGCCTGCAACTGCGATCAGCCACCCTGTCTGGGCAAGGCTTCCCCAAACTCAGTCCAACACACCAGAAGGCCACACTCATTCTGCGTTGGTGAGGGCTGGGAGCCCCTCTCCGTCAGCAGGCTGTCACCTGGGAAGGTACTCCTAGTTGTTCCTTATCAACTTTCCCCAAAACTACTAAGGGCAGAGGCATGCGTGAGCCTTTCTCAGTCCTGACAACTGTTGATGGCAGCCCGGGGACTTCAGAGGAGGAGAAATTAAAGATAGAAAAGGGGGGCAATGGCCCTATATCCTTTGGGAGCGAGCACACACACAGTGAACAGGGGCACAGTCTCAGCTGCAATCCTGTTCTCTTTCCCTGTTGTGGAGTCTAAGAAAAAAGTGTGTCCCTGACATAACTGAGTGAGACATGTAGAAAGGCTCCTCTCCCTGCAGAGCAGGGCAAGGAGTCACCTCTTCATTCAGCCACAAAGAGTCCTTGGCAACACAGTGCCATTAAAAGCAATATGTTTCCAGGCATTCCTCTAAGCAAAAGTCTCCAATTGCAGTTCAGACTCTTACTCAGACAGCAGCATGGTATGGCTGCCCCTCCAGAGAGTTTGCCACCAGCTTTTTGCAAGCAAACAGAAGCCAGGAAAGGATAAATATGTATCCCCAGCTGCTCCCCAAAACAGTACTGTAAGTCAAACAAGAAAGAAGGGGTGAAGGAACCTGTCCAGGTTCCACTGCAGCAATCCTATTCCCCTTGAGAGATAGTTCTCTGTTACACCATCAAGCCAGGTTTTGCTCATGTCCTGCCATGGGAATCCACAGAGCTGCTCCATCCTGGGCTACCTGTGCCTGCAGGAGTCGTATTAGCATTCCAGAACTCCTTTGTGTCCTCAGCCACACACTGAATGTGACCTGTAGCTCTCGCTCTTTGTGAACCTTCTGCTCCTTCTTTCCCTTCCTACACCACCCTACAGCATAAGGTACCTCTGTGCTGACCATGGTGAAGTGAACAACATTTCCTCTTGCACCTGGGCCCCAGTACAAGCCATGGACTTGGCCTTACCAGCATCTGTTAAGAGTTTATCCTTAGCCTGTGCACTGAAAGCCAATGCCTCCATAGCAGGAGCATAGTCCCACAGTCCACACAAAAGAAGGCACTCAATATTTACCTAATGAGATTGTTTTACTTGAGATTATGTGCTGCAAGCAAAACTCTTTAATCAAAAAGGCTCTCTGGTCTTCCAGCTATGTTTCAAAGCAAGATGTTGCAACTGAAAACTAGCTGACATAAGGAAATTAAAGTCATAACTCGCTCCTTTCCTTCCTCTGCAATCACATGCTCTTGCTTTCCACATGCCACTCCCCCAGAGCCCTTGCAGACTTCCTGCTCCTTCACCCTCTGAAGACAGGTAGGAGTTTCAGATCCAGGAGACCTGCTCCTGCCCCAGTAAAAGGCATGTGCCACGTCAGCAAGGCATTACCAACAACACCTGCAGCACCAAGTGCCCCTTTTGGGCACCCACGTACTGGGGCACATCACACCACATCACTCTTCACTGATGTTTGTGAGCTGAGCACTAAGGAAGATGAGATTCTGCTATGGACAAGTCCCAGGTTCAAGGCACAACTCCCAGTCAAGCCCTAGTGATGCTCAGGGGTTCCTGCTTTCATGGGCAGGAGAGGGATTCTGTAGTGTGTGGTGTTCTCAGTCCCAGACAGGATCTAGGCTGCATATCCAGCATGGAGATGGTCAGATCAAGCAAGACTGATATCATGTGGTTTGACTGGAAGAAGACAGCTAGGAAGATGCAGCAAGTTTTAATGTAAGCACGTAGTCTGGATATGCAGCTGCAAGAGGGATTGCCCCTTAGGGCTAGGAAATGTAGAATTTTCATTTGGCATTGTAACCTATGCATTTCACGTGCCCAGTCTCCCTATCTTGTACTGACTTAATTTTGTTTCTTGTTTTTCTGTTACTGCCATTGCACTTCAGCCACAGATTCTTTCTGTGGCATGTTCTGTTTGCTACAGACAACCCTGTAAATAGCAGTAAGGCAAAGACAATTTTTTTTCTGTATTATCATTTTCCACCTAACTCTGTTTATGGCAACATTCTGATTTCACTTTTTATTTTTCTGCTTTGTTTGTCCACCAGGTTACTGATGCAGTGTTGCATCAATAGTGCTGTCAGTGCTGTCCTAGGACAGCCCAGCAAAGGTGGTACTGAAATCCATCTACATTCATTGGGAACTGAGATTTTCTGAAAATGGGTATTCTCTGTATCCTCTGCCCTTTGTTTATCCATGTTATTATTCTGTTTATCAGTTCTTTGTAATACATGCTCAACACTGGCAATTGAAGAATGGGCACTTCTGAGTAACAGATGGTTGTCATTCAGAAGCCAAAGTACAGCAGCTGGAGTTCCTACTCAAAAGGCACATTATACATCTCCCCACAAAATTTCCAGGGAAATGAAAACTGCCCCACTAAGCTGTGGCAGATAACAACCTGCAGAGCAGATTTTTGGAAGAAGAGTCCAGAAATATTAGCAGGTATGTAGGCACCATCTACCAACCATCTGAGATGTAAGATGTGAAGTACCATGGAATAGTGGTGGCCACAGCTGCATATGCATACTTATGCCAGCCCTGCCTGACTGGTATGCAAACACAAACCACGACATCTCAATCTGCCATAATTTAGATGCCCTGACAGTGAAATAATGTCATTCACTCGGCAACTCACATGGAAACAGCCCTTTCAAATGAAATATCCTCCTACACACCACTTTCCTTTTCACACAGTCTGCCTTTCATGTTTTCATATAAAATATTGCTACCTACAGGGCAAAAAGGATGCCAAGCAAAACACTCTCTCTGTTTGAGCACTATGCCTTAGACAGTTCATGTCCTGTCAATTTGCAGTCCATATTTGCTACAGTGACACTGTTCCTCTGCACAGCCCCATCTAACGAGAAAAGCACTTCCAGTCTTGTTCACCTAATAGCAATGCCAGTAAAACCTCTGAGGTGGAAGGACATTATGGCTATACCATAGAACTTCAGCAGCACCACAAAAGATTCAAGTCTTTCTGCAACATTAACAGCATCCATGACAGCATCTAAGAAACAGCTTACAGATGGCATCTCACCAGGTTTCCCCAAGCAGTACCATTGTGGCAGCAAGGCTGAGCTGTCCACACAGCTCACAAGGAGTACTGTCACATTGGCAGCAATATTGTCCTTAGCTGTGTCTGTTCTGTGCTGTCATTGCCACAGCTGGCAGAAATTGGCTCAGCTTGGCAATAACCCATGATCCCTCCCACTCTTGAAGCGGAAACACACTGTTTTGGGAGGTAGGGTATGACAAAATGGAGGAGGAGGAATGGGAGTATCTAGAACTCGCATAGTGATTGAAGATTTTGTGTTATAAAGCTGTAGCTCTGAGACACAGCCAGATGCACAGGGTGGTAGAGGGAATGCCCTCTCCATCTGCCCAGAAAGCATCAGTTGTTGAATTACTGCCATCTGCAGTTCCTAGGGAAGCTAGAAGCCTTCTGCTGGTTGATGCATTTTGCCTTATCCGGTGGGCAGAGCTCAGCAGAGGCTTGCTGTGTCTGTGTACAATCTTCTCAACTATCTTTTGTCTCATTTTTTTCTCCAGGTCCTAAAACAAGATAAAGACAGTTTATCTCTCCATTTCCACTTGCTACAGAGCAATCTACCTAATAGTTCATGAACTGAGGGCAGAAATTCCAGCGACAAAGCTGTCCTGGGTCAACAACAAACTCAGCTGTGTTTCTAAAGCACCAGGATGCTGTGATCTACAAGATGCTTGATACTGAGATTCCCCTTGGCATCAGATCCTGCAAAATCCACCATAAGCAAAATTATGGGTTCACATTGGAGAGATCGACTGCAAAGTACTCACTTCTAAGACAATACCTGGAAAGACCAGCAGCCCAGGAGTGTTTGGCACAAATGGATTCCTAAGGAACAATCTCCTTAATCAGCATAAGCAAATCTTGTCTGTGCTCCAAATTTCTGATACCCTGAGAAAGACTAACCAAAGCAGATCATTAGTTCTTCTCTTAATGGACTAGGACAGACTATACCTTTTAAACTACCCCTTCAGGTAGGGAGTTCTGTCAAAACCACACTTCTACCTGTTCCCTTAGGGTGAATCT
The DNA here is from genome assembly GCA_013397135.1 of Pachyramphus minor. Taxonomy (NCBI): domain Eukaryota; kingdom Metazoa; phylum Chordata; class Aves; order Passeriformes; family Tyrannidae; genus Pachyramphus; species Pachyramphus minor. The sequence continues at coordinate 4,898 of VYXB01000157.1, forward strand.
AAGAATTAACCTTTCCACAAGGCCTTTGGTTAACCTGAAGGCTTGTGCTTCTGGCTCTTGCCCCTGCCCCTTGCTCCAGGGTTAACTGAAGTCACACAACAGTTCTCTATTTGCTTTGCTCTTCTATTAGAAAATTGATGAAACTTGACTTGTTGAGGACATCACACAAAAATGAGGGCTTGCAGAATTGGATGACCTAAAAACACATTACTGGAATGAGTATTTGTGTTGTGTTCTCTGTGACTTCCTCAGCACACAATACTGATATTAGTAAATGTCAAACCCTACAGAAATTGTATGATTTCCTGTCCTTTCATGTACAGTTAATGATTGTGCAAACACATTCTTTTGCTGAATGAGACACCCCATTAATAACAGACAGACACTATGGTGATAGAGTTAATTTTAGTATGTGAGTGAGCCATCATCCAAGACCAAAAATGATATCTTTATTTTCTGGTGCTGTATCATTTGTAATACTCAACTGCATTTACTCCTTTTGTTGCCAGCTGATCATCATCCATGCTGAAGTCTTAAAAATGAAATGCAATCACTTCTTTTCATCCTCTGCAACCTCCTTTCCCTGCTATGTTTCCTTAAATCTGGTGATGCTACCTCAAGCTGCAACAGTATACAGAGGAAGACAAAGAGAAGCTTGCAGTAATTTTTCTTTTTTTTTTAATTTGGCCTTGCTCTTCAGAAGGAAAATGACATAGCAAAATGTCATAAGGCCAGGCAAAACACAATCATACAGTCCCCAAAGTGCTTTTGGCTCTCAGTGTTGGACTCGATTTAGAAAGGAAGCATATGCAATGGAGTAGTGATAACCCTCAGTACACAGAAGGGATATGGCCTGTGATTAACAGCAGGTCAGTAAGATGCACAGCAAGAGCAAGTTGTGAGAGAACTAATACTTCAGATATTGCAAAAGCACATGTTCTAGCAGCACCAGTATGCATAATTACCTCTTTCAATTAGCATGACTATTTTATTAATTTTTATAGAAATACTTTCTAAATACTATGCAAAACTATCACAGCTAACTGTTAAGGGTCCTTTTTTTTTTTAAGATGGTAGGCCATATAAACATTGTGCTCTATGTCTCCTATTTCATTACTAGTCTGTTGCACACACAAAAGAGATTTCCAGTCCTTGTTTTCAGTACAGTTCCTTCTTGTTTCACTTGCTGAGCTCACGAGTTTATCCTCAGTAACTAAGTAAGACTTGATGATGGCCCAGGTTCCTAGTACTCAAATAAAAGCTCTAAACTGCTTCTTCACTTCTCTCCCCATATTCTTCCTATAACTGCCTCTCAAAAATAAAATCAAACATCCTTCAAACCCCAGCAAACATGGTTTGGTGAATATGATTCTCCTGGACACACAAATCTACGGGGAGAAATAGTGAGCTAGAAGGAGCTTCATGGAATATCTCCCAGGACATTTGTCATGGAAGACTGTGTTGCTTGGTCATCTGCACAGCAGTTAACTTCGACTCTTCTAAGGGTGACAAGATGGTGCTTTATCTATCAAAGATGTCCATTTCAAAATGCAAATCTGTTAAATTTTGTTTTAGTTACTAGGAGCCTAGTGGTACATGAGTTCTTTCAGAAGAGGAAACTGCACTGTGAGACACAGTAGGTACAAGTGGCACAGTGCAATCCACTGCAAAAGCCAGCACATAAGACTGTGTTAGGCAGAACACATATTTTAGAACTGATGACTCCTATTTTATTTGCACATTTGAAAAAGCATCAAGTTTTTTGGATGCAGTAATTCATAGAATCATAGAAGATGCTGAGTTGGAAGGGATCCATCAGGATTATCAAGTTTAACTTCTGGTCCTGCACAGGACCATGCTCAAGAGTCACACCATATGCCTGAGAGCATTGTCCAAATGCTTCCTGAACTGAGACAGGCTTGGTGTTGTAAGCAGTTCTCTGGGGACCCTGTACCAGTATCCAGCCATCCTCTTGGAGAAAATCTTATCCTGATACGTAGTCTAAGCCTCCTCTGACTCAGTTTCATGCCATTTCCTCACCACAGAACAGAGATCAGTGCCTGCCCCTCCTCTTCCCCTCACAAGGAAGTTGTAACTGCAATGAAGTCTCCCCTCAGTCTCCTCTTCTCCAGCTGAACAGACCAAGTGCCCTCAGCTGCTCCTCACACGGCTTCCCCTCAAGGCCCTTCACCATCTTCCTTGCCCTCCCTTGGACACTCTCTAACAGCTTCATATCTTTCTTACATTGTGATGCCCCAAACTACACACAATATTCAAGGTGAGGCCGCCCCAGGTCAGAGCAGAACAGGACAATCCCCTCCCTTGCCCGGCTGGTGATGCTTTGCCTGATGCCCCCAGGACAGGGTTGGCCCTCCTGGCTGCCAGGGCACTGCTGACTCACATTCAACTTGCCAGGGACCAGGACCCCTAGGGCCCTTTCCTGGCACTGCTTTCCAGCATCTCATTCCCCAGTCTGTACAAACATCCAGGATTGCTCCATCCCAAGGGCAGAATCCCACACTTCCCCCTGTTGAAATTCATGTGGTTGGTGATTGCCCAGTCCTCTAAATTTGTTGAGGTCTCTCTGCAGGGCCCTCAAGGGACTCAACAGCTCTTCCCAATTTAGTGTCATCAGCAAACTTAGTATCCCTTCCAGTCCTGAGTCAAGTCATTTATGAACATGTTGAAGAGCACAAGGCCCAACATGGAGCCCTGGAACCCCACCAGTCACAGGTCACCAGTCTGATGTCACACCATTCACTATTACCCTCTGTGCTCAGCCCATGAGCCAATTGCTCACCCAGCACATGATGTTTATCCAGCTGTGTTCTGGACAGTTTGTCCAGAAGGATCTTGTGAGATACAGTATTGAAGGTTTTATTGAAACCCAAAAAGATTACATCAGCTGGCCTCCCTTGATCAACTGGGAGGGTCACCTTGTCATAAAAGGAATCATAAAAGAAATCCTGTTTGATAAGAAGGACTTCCCTCTCATGAAGCCGTGCTGGTTGTGACCAATGACTATGTTGTCTTTCAGGTTTTTTTCAACATCCTCCAGAATAATCTTCTCCATAACTTTATCAGGCACTGAAGTGAGACTGACAGGCCTATGGTTTCCGGGATCCTCCTTCTTGCCCTTCTTGAAAATCAGCACAATATTTGCCAGCTTCCAGTCAGCCGGGACCTCTCTGGATTCACACCACCACTCAAAAATCATTGAGAGAGGTTTTGCAATGACATCAGCCAGCTCTTTGAGGATTCTGGCTTGAATTCCATCAGGCCCCATAGATTTGTAGGGATCCAGATGGAGCAGCAGATCCTGCACGGTTTTTGGATGAACTGGGAGTTGATTATTCTCACAGTCATGGTCCTCCAGCTCAGGGCATTGAGACCCCCTTGGTCCACCATCTGTGTTCAAGACAGAGGCAAAGAAAGCATTGAACACCTCTGCCTTGTCTGTGTCCCTGTTTGTGAGGTGACCATGCTCATCCTGTAATGAGCCAATGATGTTTCTGAACTGCCTATTGACAATAATACATTCTTGCTGTCCCCCACATTTCTGTCAGCTTCAACCCCAGCTGAGCTTTGGTTGCACAAATTTTCTCCCTACAGAAGCAAAGCAGCATCTCTGAATTCTTCTCATGTCACTTGACCTTGCTTCCACTGGGCACAGACTTTCCTCTTTTGCCTGATTTCCAAGACAAGATCCCCGCTCAGCCAAGCTGGCCTTCTGCCTTGCCTGCTTGACTTCCAACATTTGGGAATTGCTGCTCCTATGCCCTTGGGAGGTGCTGTTAGAAAAGTGACCAGCACTGATGGACCCCAGCACCTGCAAAAACATTTTCCTGGGGGACCTTACTTACTAATGCCCTGAGCAGCCTCCAGTCTGCCCTCCTCATGTGCAGAGCTGAGGTTTTGCTGCCACTTTTCCTCCTGTCAAGAGAGGTTTTAAACTTAATCACATTGTGGTTTCTGTGGCGAAGAGGCCACCAATTTCCACTTTGCTCACAAGATCCTCTCTGTTGACAAGCAGCAGATCAAGGAGGGCATCTTTCTGAGTCAGGTCCCTTAGGACCTGTTCCATGAAGTTGTCATCCAGGTTTTTATAGGGATCTTCTGGCCCAGGTTTTACCAGCTGTGTGATGCTCCCAGGTGATTTCTGGCAAGTTAAAGTCCCCTATAAGGACAAAGGCAGTTGACTTGGAAGTGTCCCTTATGCTGTTAAATAAAGCCATCTAAACTTAGGTTAGCAGAGGCTAGAACTGGACAAAAGCTCTAGCAATGCCACCGCCCCTGAAAACCTAAGGCCATCTTTCACATGTGCAAGACTAAAAAAGGAAGTAAGGAACTCCATCTGTCCTTAAGCATGCTGTCATTCCCAAATCAGTTGATAAGCACTGTGGGCAAGCAAATCATGAATCCCCATGCAAAGAGATACCACACTTGAAAGTCACATGGTTGTGTGCACCACAGCGTGAGCTGTTGGGGATGGAGGGTTACAGCAATCATACGAGATGCAGAAGCTGGAGCTGCAGCCAGAAGTTCAAAGCAAGACAGGAGAAAAGGACCACAAAAGAGCACATGGGATGCGGGATCTGGAGTCAGCGATACAATTTACTAAAATGTAGCAATTGAAATCGCCGGCTAATTACTGAGAATGCCAGGCCATTCACAAGCAGTGCTAGCACAGGATCAGCAAAGACAGACACTGCATAGGCTGAGGAAGAGTGTGAGATGCTGTGACACGTAGTATGAGCAGAGAGCAGAACAGGAAAGGAAGATGAGGGCAACTCTGCTCTTCAGGATAGGAATGGTCATGGTCAAAATAGAGGTGATCCTGAAAAGCTGTTCTGCAATATACTTATGTGCAGCTTTGACTTTGCAAATATCTAAGCCCACAGATAGATACCTTTCTCTTTTCCAGTGCAGTCTCCTTGTTGCATATACATGTCACATACTACAAAACATGTTCCTGCTGTGGCACAAACTGTATGGTCTGTGCACAAAGTAGACCGTGAGTTTAGGTGGACTCTGTTGCAAAATAGATCAGGTTTTTATTGATGGGAGCACCGACTAATTTGGCAAGGCTCACATGAAATACAGATTTGGCTGTTGCCTGGGTGCTCAGAATCACACACATTGATGCTGCCCCTCAGAGGTCATTTTCAGGACATGTGCATTTGGTGGTGCTGACGATGGACAGCAGCCAGGGGGAAATGGGCAAAATCCTGTGCAGAAGCAGCAGCTAAGCTCATGTCAGCTATACATAGGTTTGTTTTGTCACTAGTGGGGTTCTGCAGGGCTCAATTTTAGATCCAGGCCTTTAGTATCTTTATAGATTTGCTTGAGCAACCTGATCTCCTTTTCACCAAGTGACCCATGTAGTGGAAGAGGGAAAGGTTGTGGATGTTGTCTACCTAGACTTCAGTCTTTGATATTGTCTCCCATGACATTCTCTTGGAAAGTCTGGCAGCCCAGGGCTTGGATATGTGCACTCTTCACTGGGTTAAAAACTAGCTGGCTGGCCAGGCATAGAGCATGGTGATGAGTGGAACTAAACCCAGCTAGTGGCTGGTCACTAGAGGTGTTCTCCAGGGCTCAGTGTTGGGGCTGGTCCTGTTTAACATCTTTATCAATGATCTCTATGAGGGATTGAGTGTACCCTCATGAAGTTCACACATAACACCAAGTTGGGTGGAAATGCAGATCCGCTGGAGAGCAGGAAGGCCCTGCAGAGGGATCTGGACAGGTTGAATTGCTGGGACAAGGCCAGTGCTGTGAGGTTCAACAAGGCCAAGTGCCAGATCCTGCACTTGGGTCACAACAGCCCCGTGCAGTGGTACAAGCTGAGGGAAGAGTGGCTGGANCCAGGGCCGTGACTGTCCCCCTGTGCTCAACACTGGTGAGACCACACCTTGAGTGCTGTTCCAGTTCTGAACCCCTCACTGCAAGAAAGACATTGAGGTTGAGGGTGACAACTTTGTCAGGGTGGGCCAAGAGAGGAGGTGCTGATCTCTACTTTCTGGTGACCTGTGACAGGATCCTAGGGAATGGCATGAAGCTGTGTCAGGGGGAATTTAGGTTAGATACTAGGAAATGGAACAAAACAGGCTCCCCAGGGATGAGGTTATAGCACCAAGCCTGACAGAGTTCAAGGACTGTTTAGACAATGCTCTTAGTTACATAGACCATTTTCAGGCAGTCCTGCAAGAAGCAGGGATTGGGACTCAATGATCATTATGGGTCATTTCCAACTTGAGCTATTCTATGATCTTCACCAGGAAGCCCTGAAAGCTCTGCTTTCAGCTGGTACAGGCTCTAAGCCAGTGACCATTATTTCTAAGTTCCCCAGGAATTTAGCTGTCCAAGTACTACTGGCAATACCGACCATTTTCAACGGTGTAGTCAATTATTAACATCTGCTGTACGAAGGAGGGTACCCTACCTGTTATCCAGGGTTATAAATCCAAAGGACAGGTGTGTGAATCTTTGTGTTAGGATTCTCATCAACAGATTTTGCGTGCGTACCAAGAACACCTGCTATTGATTCAGTTATTAAATGGCCTGTGTAAGTGAAAACCTTTAAAGTAACTACATCTATCACCTTAGTTTATATTGTCTCATTAAAAACTAACTCACACAACTATTTGGTTTTTTTTGTTTCACCACAAGCTTCTTGTGTGGCCCTGGCTAACCAAACTCACTATAACTGCGTTTCCTATTGAATTCAGGATGCATTTCTTGCCACTTTTAGGGAACTGCAGAAGTCTAACACATCATGAACGGATACACAGTGCAAATAGTACCCCAAGGAGCACCCCTATCCCCACAGATTTCCTTTTGACTAAGTAAATAACACCTTTTAGACAAGGCTATGAGTACTATGAATTCTCATGCTTTTAAAAACATGACACAGGATTCCATACCAGTTTCTTATGCTCTCTCAGATTAAAAAAAAAAAAAAAAAAGTTGCCTGCTACAGTCAGGGTGGCAAAGCTTCCCCTATAACACAAGTGGCTGTTGCCAATAATACCTCAAGTTGTGTGATCATGCACAGAAATATGCACAGTAACAGAAGACAATACACCTCTAAGAGAAAGAACAGGACAAAATTGTCTAAGTGTACATCATACATTTATTACTGAACAACTCTCTCAACTCCAAAATTGGGCACAGGGATTAAAAATAAAAATTCATTGCACTACCTAGTAAAGCATTACTAGTAACTCTCATAAAAAATGTACAAATTTTGTTAAAAATTTATCAAGCCTTCAAATGATTTGGTTACAGATATTTATAATACATTTAAAACTACATGTTAAATGATACAATAGCATATGATTTAAAGAAAACACTTAACAAAATATGATTCCAACAAAACCCATAAGCTTTCATAATAATTAGCAAATCTGAAACACAAGTAACAAAATGAGGTAACAAAGTACCAAAGGAAAAAACCACAGCTTTTACAAAGGCCCAAAGATAACTCAGTCAAAAATGTTTTCTACAATTAAAACAGTTGGTAAATCTCATCCCAAGTATTATGCAATATATTAAGGACTGTGAACTCACATTCAAGAGCCTGTATAAAATGACATACAACACATGGCCTTACTTTTGGTAAAGAAAGCCACAAAATGAGACACTGGAATTATCTGTAGGCCTTGATATCCACTAAAATGTCAAATTAAATTGACGGTTTATGCAAAAAAAACACAGCAGTGCCAATATGATAAAGCAAACATATTAGAGGTTGGGTTGTGGTTTTTTTGTTTGTGTTTTTTTGGAGAAGAAAGAGTCAGTGGATAGCAGAAAGGCAATTAACATAAAGTGTTGCTGAATTCAGGTGCTGTCAGGCACCATGGCAGGCTGTGCACAACATATGGCAGTTCACAGCTGAACATGAATCCCCTCCCTTGACAGCCACCACAGCAAGGATGTGGTTGTGGCTTGTTTGAGCTGATTCAGAACGTAAGCATGTGTGCTGTTTGTACACTGACCACGGCAAGCAAGTCCACATTCATCTGCAAGAGTCCCGTGCAAACCAAAGAACAATTCCAGAAGAGATGAGCCATACCAGTGCAACAATTAATTTCAGCATTTTACCAACTTAGTCCCTCCGTCTCCCAGATCTCCCACTGCCTCACGGAATTTTAGTGGGGGGAAAACGGGACATTTCTTCGGTTCCAGAAAGAGAACTACTTCCCCTTGGCTTAAGAAGAATGTGTCTTGTTTACTTGTATCAAGTTTAAAAAAAGTACCCTCTCTTTCCATGCTTCGAACTGAATACTAAGCACAGTAGTGTTAGTCATGTTTAAATCTGTACACACAGAATTTTTTCTTTTGCAGTTATATAAAAGAGCCTAAGACATGCGTGGCATATGCTTTCTAAACAACATGATTTTATTTGTTAAAAAAATAAACTTCGTTACATGTAATTTAACCTGCTAGGTGCTGTTGTGAAAAGCCTATTCTTTAACTCCACAGAACAGAGGAGAAATTCTATTATTTTGAAGTTGATGTAACAGCATTTTTATTTATTTAGTGTTCCTAAGTATGGATAGGTATTGAAAGCTTGACTGCTTTTGAGAACTATTTGCATAACTAAACCATATGAAATAGGGCAAAATTGTGCTTTTATTTAGCTGCACCAAGAGCTGTGACTGGTCTGTAGAATCTTCAAAGAGGAAAACCAGCATGGAAAACATCTAACACTGTTAGAAATTATAACTGATACTTAAGCATAGCAGCATACAAAAGCATAAGAAATGATAAAGAATAACTTAAAGCTGAGACTGGCAGCAAGCTGTAGCAATACTGGTGATTGTGCCACTTGTGCTGCTGCAACGAAAGTAACGGCACTGAATTTACGAAAAAAATTTAATAATAAAAAGTGCATCCTTTTAATAACTGTGGTGTATGCAGACCTTAATATTTTGCTACAGCATATCAGAGATGTTAACTGTGTGAATGTTATAAAGAAAGCTAGTTTTTTTTCAACAGCCCAAGTAAAATATTATTCAGAGCACTTGAATAGAGGTTATCCCCTTCTATTTCACAGCACTGTTCTGGAAGGTGTTCCAATTTTCTCCGATAGTGGAGGACTCTGGAAAATTGATTGCAAAAATGGAAGGAATTCCTTCTTCCTACTACACTCATCATTAAATAAGGAAGGGCAAGAAGCAGCATCAGGGCAACTGAATTCTGCAGTTAATGACCAAAACCTACCTTATCTTTTGATACAATGAAAAAAATATAAAATTCTACTTCTCTGAGAAAATGCTAAAAATTGTATTTTATTCATGAAGTTGTAGGAATAAAATTGTAACCTTTTACAAGTTATTTTAGTTACATACAAACTCCCTTGCAGGTGACAAAGAATGTACGTAATATAAGCTAAAAGATAATGACCTTAGCAAGTACAACGGCCATAAGTTAAGAGCTGTTCCACAAGACCCTCAGTGTCCTTTCTGCTTCCTTTCATGGAAGAAACATGTAACTGGCAAACCCAGCTAGAAAAATTTAAAAGGAAAACAGAAAAGCATTGATATTCATATTAGCAATTGAAAATGTTAATATTGCTAAATGCGATATTGCAACTCTACATTGATAAAATAACTTGTAAATCAGCCATTTAAAAATCCAGACTTCGTAACATATGATAAAACCCCCAAGGTTACTCCTGTATGAAGAATCAATGCATTCTTTAGTGGTATGCACTTAAAGCCTCCAATGAAGGGGAAGCATAACAGCTGTTTGAATAGTAGGTAGAAAGGTCTTTACACCTGTAAGTACATTGGGGAGGAAATATAAATGTCTGTAATTGCTGCACCCATCGCATTCAGTGTGCAACTGCAAACACAAGGAAAGGAACCAGTGTACAGTACTAGTACTGTTTAAATAACACACAAGATTATACATTGCAGCATAATTATTACTACACACATACGTTCTCAGTACATGCTGGTATATAGGTTCTCAAACACACATGCACACTCAGTCACAGGCACACTTCACACACCCTCTCACAGGCAAACACACACTCACACCATTCATTCCCACTCACAGTATCTGAAGGTAGATTGCTATGTTATTTGGAGCTACCACTTATTATAAAAGCACATGCTAAAAGATCACATCCACAGTAATCTCGCAGCAATACTCGGAATGATCACACAGAACCCAGGGAATGTTAGTGCACACACAAAATTAAGCTTAAAAAAAAAATAAAAAAAAAAAATCTTTGGAGTTCCAATCACACTGTTAGTATAACAATCCCGTAACTGTGAAGACTAGTTATAAGCTTTATAATTGATTTAAGTCACACAGTGCAAAGTAAGGTCCATTGACCCTTTTGTGTAAAGGGTAGGCTGGAAGCCACATGGGTAAGTTCAATAGAGAGTTCATATATACATGTGACCAGAAATACCCAAACCAGATTTGTGCTCCTAGGTTGGTCATTCTGAATCACGATGCACTTCTGAGGCATCAGCTCTACAAATCGGGCAGGTACGATTCGCCTGTAAAACCAGAAAAACAGGAGGGGTTACTAGACTGACAAGTACATTGCTGAAGTTATGTGACACTCACATCTGTGACTGGTGAAGAGCAGTTCAAGAGTACTCTAAACAAAAGAAGACAAAAATGTGCTTACGCCTTTTCTTCATGTATTTTGTTCTGTTAGAGTGGTGTGGTAAGTTTGCCAATTCAAAATTGTTTAAAACAAATACATTATGACTTTCATCTTTAAAGACAGAGCAAAACAACAAACTAGGTTCTATCTAAGTGGTGGTGGTTTTAATAATGGAGACTCACAGCTATAATACATTGCAATCAGATGGATGCAGCTAAGAAGCTGTACTGTGTGCTGCAGCAAAACCTATCAAAACAAGATAAGCCACCTTGGGCTGAAAATAAACATCTTGTGTGAGGGTGTCATGTTGTCACAAGCTCTACTGATCAGGAATGACATCAAACTTTGTTTATTCAATTACTGTCACAGGAAGACATCATATAGATTTGGTCAAAGCTCAGAGCAAACCAGGGAAAAAGGGAAAGGGTTTTAGTAAAGGGGAAGGGGAATTAAAATAAGAAAGTTAAAAAAAGAGAAGATGACCTGACTAAGCAGGTATTCAAGTAATGCACCAGCAGGTCTAGATTTGGCCCTTCAGTAAACCACACACTGAAAATATGTCCTGTGACTCATTTACTTTTACAGCTTCCTTAAAAAATAAGACAGATGAGAAGTAACATGCCTTAAGCTACTGGGAAAGTATTTCTGCCTTCTCATTCCCCTTTTCAAACAATGGCTAATTTCATTTTAGCAAATAATGAGAAAAAGCCCCAAACAAATACAAAACATCTATAATTAAACATTTCATTTGCAGAGGGGAGAGTGAAGGGACCCTTCCCGGCCCCAAATTCTATATTTCATAGTTATGAAAACTGCAGGACCAACCACTGTCAATCCCAAGCCTTGCTAAGGAACCCAAAATTTCCAATGAAAATACAAGTGATGAGCATCAAAATATGTGGCTCTATAGGCCAGAATTTAGAATTCATTGTCATGAATTTCAAATCCGAACAATAACTAAATCCAATGAAAGTAACATGTTATTACTGAAAAACATTATTTAGTACTGCAAGTTAAAATGAGGGTATATTTTTCTGTCAACTACTGCTGTTATCACTGGTTGTGTAAAGCATGGATTGGAGAAACAATTAAAAATTTATTTCTCTCTCTTTAACTAGCAGTTTTGAGATACACTTGAGGACAATGTCATTACTTGCTCACTTCATTGTATGTGCGTGATTCTAGATACAATCTGGGTAATATAATTACCCAGGCATGTTCTTTAAAATTCAATGGATTAATGACCCAAGAGCTATTTGCTCAGGTCAATAATGAAGTAGCAACCATCTGTACCACAGAACAGCATTCAGGATGAGCAACTTCCTGATAGGAATTGCAGAAATAAACTTACTGTGCCAGAATAAAATGAATACTCATGGACACCACATCACTGCTTTTCAAGTAACTTTTCAAGATCCTACATGAACATCTGTTTTAAATTAAGTTGCATTTTTGTGCCTTTCATTAAATGAATTCCCCCTTCCTGGCATTTAATATGACTATGTTGTCAAAAGAGGAGTAAGGTGGACGTAATACTGACCTTCTAACTTGCCACTCTTTCAGGCAGATTTACTTTTAGTACTGTAATGAGAGAGTACTGCAGAACAAACTGATATACTTATTTTTTTTTATTTTATAGAAATTTATAGTTAAAGTGAACTGCATTTAGAATAATAAAACTATAGTGCTACTAAAATACTCTTAAAAACCACTGCACTACTTTGGTGTTAGCTCATCAGAAATAAGCTACAGTTACAGTTTGTCTTTTCTCATATATAATACAGCATTTCCTACGAGACTATTAAATAAAAAGGCAAGTAGTCCTTTTAAGCTGGTTCTGAACTCTCTAGGTGAAAACAGGTCATGGTGTCAAGTTCTCCTTTGGGATGACGACTGTTACTTCACAGAAGAACAGATTTCTCATGTACTCATATTTGACTACAGGATCTAGGATAATAAGAAATAATCAAATGCTGTGAAATGTGAGAGTTGACAATACTATGAAAAGCTAAAGAATAACTTTCCTCTTGTTTCCTCCATTGTATTAGATTTCATATGTCTTTAAACTTGCTTGACCAGGGAACTATTAATTAAAGTGGGCAACATAATACACTGTAGGACAATTTCTCTCACTTACTCATACTACCTAAAGAGGTAGTACTGTATATAGCATTATAGCAGCTAGACAGATCAGATATTTCATGCATACAAGCCACAAAACTTTGTTAGATAGCTTTTTTCCCCTCCATCATCATCCAACAGGCAGCAGAATAAGATTTTTTTTTTTAAATAATCAGATTGGATCACTAACCTTTTATTTATATCTTTCACTAAGACGACATATGATGAAACTTAAAAAAGAATCAACTTGACTCCATAGTTCTAAAAATATTCCTAAATAGCAAATACTTTCTTCAAAGAGACAAGATTAAATCAGTAAAATATAGTGACAAACTGGTAACTTTTTCTCTTTTTGTACCTTGTTGAAAAATGTTACAAGTACTGAAAGCTATGATTTCTACTTTCCCTTGCAGAATTTATCAACATGATGTTAACAGGATGACATGAATTAAGTGGATCTGGACACAGTTACACAATCAACACATTAAAGAAGTTGTCAAATTCATAAAGGAATGCACAGAAACAAAACCAAAGCTCAAAATATCTTTCAGCTATCCTCACTTCCAGATGTTGGCTCCTTAACTGTAAGCAAGGTGCAGAGCCTGTAACTAAAAGAGACTGGTGTTACAGGTGATTTGTTATAGCTTGCAGAGCAAAATAATCTTATATATACCATCTTTTTTATCACTGTAACTGAACCCACATAGTGTAAAAGTATTGTCTTAGCATCCCTACTCTATAATGGTTTAATCTTGTCTAGCTTATTTTACATTTAGCTCTGGAACACAGAGTTTCAAGGAGGTTTAACTGCAGCCCTTTAGGATTTGATTGCACACCTTACACCTCATTCTAAAGACAACCTTTAGAAAATACCATATGTGATGATCTGATAGAAAATGCAGTTTCTAAAATGGGACAGGAACATCAGCAAAGCTATTTCACCACTACTACAGTACATCTATGATTATGCAAACAGACTAAACTAAATCCAATTTTTTCACTTTACAGTTCTGAATTCTATTCCCAGTTCATTACCACTGGAAAGGACTAACTCTAACTTTAAAAGTACCACACAGAGTCCCAAAAAAGCATAACTCAACATACTTGTCTGACTCCTGAGTCCAATGTCAGGTACGAAAGAGCATTAAGAACAAGACAAGCATGCATGATATTTCCTTGACATGTTCTTCTAACTTCCAGAAATCTGCAGATCCGGGGTTTTATGAATCAGAGGTATATTTTCTTGCATTAATAGCCTGGAAAGAGCTGGTTTTAAAAAAGTCTATACTTAACTTGTATAGCCCTATAGCATCCTATATAGCCCTGTATCTCACAGGTTGTGTCAAATGACCTTAGGGGTTTTTTCATAAAATAGAGTGAATGCTATCCCTGGATACTCAGTGTCCCCACCACAACTGACTTACGAAGTTTCATGTAGTAAGAATACTGACACACAGTCTGAATGCTGTTCAAGAAGAAGAGTGGGACACTGAAGAACACTGCTTCAATATGTATTTATGGTCTATTCTTAATTTGTAGTTTGTGAATAAAACACCATACATCTAGCATAGATATATTGGTAATATTATGTGGGGGGGGTGTACGTGGCTTTTTAATCTGACAGTAAAACAACCAGATGTTTAGATGCCTCTTGCTGATTCTCAAGCATGTATGTGGATTCAAACACTGAACGACACCTGTTCTAATCAAAGTTATGAGCACTGTTGTAGAAATATTTAGTGACCCTAGATTTAGTAGAAGCCTTATACCTAACCTACCAAGGGTACTGTAACCCAAGGGCAATTTCATATCCCACTTTTTAAAACCCTTCTCATCACTCTTGGTATCTTGTAAGGCCAAAAGAATGCTGTCAATATTAACTTGATTTTTTCCTTCTCTGTTTTAGTGTATGCCTAAGATACGTATTTTCTTGGTTTTATGATGTCATAAAGGCATTTAATTTCTTCTTCCAAAACAACTGACAACATCTGTAGTTCTCTATGGACCATATCAACACAGGATCATTGTGGTTTCCAACCTTCCAAGCAACAAACTACACACAGATGAAAGGATGAAAGCTCAATAGAATAAAGTACCAAAAATAGCTGAGCCAAGATGGGAATCAATTCCTCATTGACAGAAGATCTAGCTAAATGCTGCCTGTAGAAACGCCTATTATCACCTACTTACTTGTATTTCTTGTTCTTCACATCTTCTGCACTGCTGCTATTCCATCTGTGCTCTTACTGGGCTGTCCCGATTCTAGAGTCTTTCTTTTTTGCTCAGAATTCTCTTGGATGGGTACGTAATATTGTAAAACTACAATTTCTTTTTGCAAATACTACATTTCTGTATATACACATATACGTAGACACGTAACACATTTATTTGCCTCAGAAACTAACATACTAAGAAAATGTGGAAGGACAGGTATTGGTACTGTTTCTTGCTAGGCAAGCTATGTAAAACATTTAGAGCCACCATTATCGTCAAACTCTACATCACAGTTCCTGTATTATTTACATTTTTTCCAAGTCTTCTTTAATACCACATATTACTCAAATTCACAGTCATTGTTTTAAACAAACAGTAAGATGTGTCCATGAAAATAATTCTCTTCATATTTATTTTCCCTTGTGCCAAAGGTTATACAGAAGTAACCTTCAACCATTATTAGGAAAATACCCTATTTAGGCAGTGCTTCCACTCTGCTGGCATTTCCAGCCCAAGTATCAGAAACATAAAACAAGACAAAATGTAAGTGGAACAGCAAAATACCTCCGCTCTCTCCCCCAAAACTACACAATGAATTTCATATAAGACAGGATTATTTTTTCTTACCTTCAGCCATTTATCAACACACTTGGCATGGAACTCGTGGTTACAGGGTAAGACTCTAAGTAGCTGCCTGGACTCAAAGTCACACATGCACACCACACATCTGAAAAAGACAACAAAGTTCAACTGTATCTGCTATCTAAGAACAACAAACACATCATTCGATGCAAAACCTTACAGGTATGACTGTGACACCATAGCCATTTTACTTTTTCAGTAGCTACAGTGATCTGTATCTGACAATGTAAACTGAGAATTGATTCTGTGGGGTTTTGTGAGTGGGTGGGGTTTTTTTTTGTTACTGTGCTTTCAAATTACAAAGCAAGTGCTTCCTGCTCAGAGGAGTTCACAGATGCAGCCAATAAAACAGACCAGATGTTTTACCATAATCTAAAATAGCAGAGATAATAATCTGTGAAGTTCTCTCCCTATTGATGCTTTTATGTCATGCCGAACGTCACTGAAACTGGCGGATCAGAGAAAAATCCTCTATGCTAAAGTTCAAACATTAGATAGTATTTGGTACTAAGTGACTTAAAAACTACCTTCAAATCGATACTGCCCTTTCCACCTGATTGTGCAGATCCTACAAACCCAGTAAGTTAAGGGGTTTTAAAAATAAGAAGATGCACTCCTAAACCACTGACCAAGCTCCACCAGGAGAACTTTAAACTTCCAACACTTGAAGCTATTTTAACACAGGCAAAAGTTGACAATGTCACTTCAGTATTTAGTATGCTGACCCTAGAAGACTTTACTTTCGTTTAGTCTTTTTAAATGCTGAGGAACTAAATGAAACATAGCTAAATTACGTGAGACTAGATAAAAAGTTTTAAAGTAAGAATAAACACTATTTGACTTGGAAAGCAAACAAAAAAGAAAATTAAAAAGGTTACTGACATTGCTGTTAAAGCCCTTCAGACCCACCTGAGGCTGCAAGTTAAAGAAAGGAAAATCAAGCCACCTAAATTACGGACCTTTGAAAGAGACCAATATACTTACAACGTCTGCTCTGACTGGTGATTGTTTGGGTTGAACCTGTAGGATGGAAGCTGTTCAATGTCTGCTTTTGTTAATCCCCTTGGTTTGGCTTCTCCCAGACGTTCTGCCAAATTCAGCAGTGCCTGCAAAACATGGAAAATGGACATTTAAAAATTCACTGATCAAAAAGGCTCTGGTTTTACTAGATTTGGGGCTACCATCACACCTCACTACCCCAGGTGGTAGCACAAAACGCTCTTCTGTAAGAAATGTTTAGAACTTTAGTTTTTTGATACAATACAAGCTCCATGGAAAGTCTTTCAGAACTTAACCATTTTTGTAATTATGTAAGATATTATCTTTGGGATTTCAAAACGTCCAGAACCCAATTTCCAATTAGTCCTATGGCTGCATGTACAGCTGACTAAATAATTTGCTTCTGAGGGATCCCTTCACTGCTATGAAATTAACAGTGCTGGTAACCAGAAAGAAATTGTCAACTGATTTCCTTCCTAAGAATATGTGAGTCTCCTCCTGTGAAAGAAATCAACAATTTGATGGGACACAGTTTCTGATTTCCACCCGATGTCTTGGGTTAGCTGAATTAAAATATGGAGATTTTATCCTCAATCTGGAAAACAAATATATACCACCAAACTTAAAGTGCTTTTTTTTCTGCTGAATTTTTAATTTTCTATAAACCAAGCATTGCAGCTAAAATCCTCTCATGTACATAACTGGCAGTCTATCATATATGTAACTCACACTCCTTCACAAGGGACCTAGGCAAAACACCACAATAAATATGACCCAGAACAAAGCACAGAAAAGTTAAAACATCCTGTGAAAGCTGCAAATGGTACTGATCACAAAGAGTGTTCTTATACTGGCTCAAATACTAGGGCTCAAATTCTCAGAACATGTTGCTTCTTACAAACCACTACAGAATTTATTACAGAAGTGCTCACTGTCAAAATAAAAATGTGCAACTACACAGAGATCTTAAGGGGAACACAGGCAAAGAGAAGCAAAAGTCACAGTTGATGGCTGACTGAGGAGAAATTAAAAGGAATCCATCAGCTGCAGAATCAGCAAAGACACAACAGATGGAAATGCTCCATAATTACCCAGGATATTTAAGAGGGTTCTACAGCTCTAGATGTGAATTACCACACCCTCCTGATGGCCAAGAAGTACAGGGAGTAAGGCAATTTTATAAACATTACATTTAGATTAACTAATCTTTTCACATTAAAACTATTCTGTATTAACACTATTCTGAAGGTTACACACATAAAACCAGTAACTTACTCTGTTCTTTTGAAACTGCTTCACTCCTGTTAGGTATTTAAAATCAATTAAAATTCAAAAGGAGAAGGGTAGTATGTAGAGCATAAAAGCTGAACAATTTAATGATTATTAGGCTGGAAAGTTGGATTCTAGGAAACAGTAATAGACAAGAAAGAAAGCTAAGCACTTCTAGTATCGAAAGGATGGCTTGACATTTCATCTTCACAGTCATTACAGTTATTTGAAAGGCGAAACCAGGATTAAAAGCAAAATATAATTAAATTTTATCTATTGCTTGAGCTAACATCTTTAAAAGTAGTTGTAGTTCACACACCAACCTCATAGTTTTCTACCTCTCCATCTTCCACATCCAACTCAAAGCTGAAAGCTGGTCCAACTGCAGGTGGCACTGGGAGCATTGATCTACCAGGAGAGCAAACAAGGACAAGCTTCAGCATCTTGCTGAAGGAAAGCACAGAAATATCTGTCAGTGGTAAAGCTACCTTATTGAAGCCTCTTAAATCAACATGTTATCAAACTGGTAAAATGTTATGTTTGAAGCCAAGAGCAGACATTTGAAGTGAAAGAGTCACAGGAAAAAGCTAATTCTGCCACTTTCTGTTACTGGGTGTGCTGACTTTTTAGTTGCATGCATGTCTCACTTGGTACTTTCAACCAAGTTCAGCTTTATTACAAAAATTAATCTCTTATCACAGACTATGGAGAGTTAAAACTAAAAAAGAAATTGACATTCTTGTTTTAAATACTTTTTACTTCTTTAAGTGTATAAAATACCATCAAAGAAAATGAGCCCTAAGTTCACTTAGCTTTCCAATACAAAAGTCTTGCAACATTTGTAAGCCTAAAACACACAATGAATATAGACAGGATCTGCTACCGGACCAACTTTCATACTGAAGTCAAGCACAAATTTACTTTCTCACATACTGTGATGTTGGTTAAAGCAGAATCCCTCCAGATAGAGCTGTTTTTCTAGTTGTGTATTCAATTAAGTGTTTCTACCGCCCAGGATATACTATGGGTCAAAACGTAATGCACACACAGAAATCACAAATTCAAAGCACTAAAATATACTAAAATCCCACTGAAGTCATCAGGAGTTCCTATGCCCCATTGTGTCTTCTATGGACAGGCTACGAAGAAGCTATGACATTACTCTCAGACTGCAAGATGCAGAATTGAACAACTTTGCTGAAACAGATTTCTGGTGCCATTTTCATGCCACATCTAAACTACTTCACAGTCTGCCATTGCACACTACAGCTAATTTCTGAACATTAACTGTCCCATATCTTTTACAAAAACAGCGAATCAGAGGCAGAACAGAAATTTAACAGCTGTAACAGAGTAGCACTTCAGCCAGTAAAGGGTAACACTTCACAGAAAGCTCTCACTCTTGTGTTTCATAATTAAGACTCAAACCAAATTAATTTATTCTGTAAGGGAAGACTCCTACGACTTGATCCTACAGTGTAACCATGTCTCTGTAAGAGTATCACAGATCCAAGATTTAAAATTTGGTCAATATTTTAGGAAGAGTTCAGAAACAAGAGGCTGTCATGCCTCAAAATATCTTAAAAAACTACATTGGACAAAAACTGTTCACTTCTATTTTGCCTTGCTCACGGGTGTATGCAATTTAAAACAGGCTGGAAAATTTACAGAGAAACGGAAGTTCTCCTCTGAGACAGGTGAACTGTGCCTGGTCTCTGATAGAGAGACCAACCACAAAAAGTGCCAAGATGTCTGTTTAAAGTCACATGACCTCTTAATAGCCTATGTGGAAGCAAATGTACTTTACACTTACAGCACATAAGGTAATAGGCTGGGATGGTAAGGGTGTGGTGGTATTGGCTGCTGTGATCGGTATCTGCTGCGCCCTGTGAGTCTTCGAGGCATAAAAGGTGGGTAAGGCTGCAAGAAAGGAGAAAATAAGCTTCAACTGGAACTTGTGAAACTGAAACTTGTGTCCAGTTTTGGGCTCCCCACCACAAGACACACACGGACATACTGGTGAGAGTCCAACAAAGAGTCACTAAGAGGGGACGTGTGAGAAAAGGCTGAGAGAGTTGGGATTGTTCAGCCTGAAGAAGACAAAGCTCAGGGGGATCTTATCAATGTGTACAAATACCTGATGGGAGGGTGCAAAGAAGACGGAGCCAGGCTCTTTTCAGCGGTGCCCAGTGGCAGGACCAGGGACATTGGGCACAGACTGAAACACAGGAGGCTCCGTCTGAACATAAGGAAACAGTTCTTTACCATGAGGGTGACTGGGAACCGACAGGGAGGTGGTGGAGTCTCCTTTCTTGGAGATATTCAAAAGCTGGCTGGTCATAGTCCTGAGCAGTCAGCTCAACCGTGCTTGAGCAGGGGGATTGGATGAGATGATCTCCCTTCCAACCTCATCCAGTATGTGAGTCTGTGATTCAACATTTTCTTTTCTTAAAATCTCCTATCTCGAAATTTACTCTTAATAAGGCATTATTTAAAAAATCCAGTTTCTGCTCAAATCCAGAAGAACCTCAGCCTCAGTTTGAAATTATTCCTATCTATAATACACAATCATACCATTCCATGTGAAAAAGTGGTAATATACAACAGAAATCCTTGCAAGTTCTGGCGCTTTTAGTCTATATGCAGGATAGTTTGGGAAACAGGACATGAAATGCTGACTCTCTTGTAAATATAAAGGCCCAGGTGCTATGATGCAGGCCTGTGCAAAAATGATTGAGTAAAGAAAAGACTTAGAAAAGTCTTCAAACAGAATTTAAATTTTTTTTTTTTTTAGAAAGTCCTCCTTTTAAGTTGTAGTATATATTTACATTTATGTTACAGTGTTGAAGCCCTTCAGGTGTACATGGAAAGTTTTATCAGTACAATTTCTGCAGCTGGACCACATCTAAAGAGACATTCAAAGCCTGAAGCTCCATGGACAGATCTGGGCTTTCTTTGTCATCCTTGTTTTATTAATATTTTTTAGTATTTTCTACAACTGAAATGTATGTATTCCGTATTGAATTCACATTTCAAGGCCTCAAAACTTTTTTTTTTTGAAACAAAAACTCAAAGTCTTTACTAAGATGTTTTTCTTCTTCCACGTTTGAAATCTGAAAGCACAAAAGGCCACCACCAGTGACTGACCTAAAATCCTCTTATTTTACAATGGGAACTTTTTTAATAGGTACCCATAGTCAAACATAAAATTAACATACAAACACAAACACAATGCAAAAGAGCCAAGGTATTTTTGCTTGGAAGTTTCAAACTAGATATATCCAATACGAATTTTACTGCTTTGTCAATTCTGCAATCCAAAAATGTAATTAGAAACTGCTGTGTTCACTAGGTGAAAGAGAATCAGAAATGCAGCCATACCATTATAATGTTAATATAAATAAAACTTCATAAAGGTTTAGGATTGCTGTATAAAAGACCATGAGTACTTGTAATATATCTTTATTCTACTCCTCAGTGATGAACAACCCAGAGCTGAAGCATCACAGAGGACAAATGCTACAATCTGCAAAAAATTTCATGTTCCTTATCTACTTTAACAACTGAACTTGGAAATCCTCACTCCAACCAAAATGTCTGTGATTAGACTAATTCATCCAACAAGCATACTGAATAAAATGCAAGCAGTTTACGAAAGATTTTAAGTGTCCTTGTCTCCCGAGTGACTCATGGTGACTGAAAACTTAATTGAAAATCTGTACACCTTTAATAATAAGCTGAAGAGTTTTTTAAATGGTGGAGACTTACTTGAACCTTTATAAAAACCACAGCAAGCATTTGACTAGATTCTGTGATCAAGGAGACTAAGACAAGCTATCTGTATATTCTGCAGTTGCAGCACCTAAAATTTCATTCTTATTTAAAATTATAAATAACAATATGCCTCTAAAACCTCTGTTAACTTGATGCAAAAGTCAAACATTAAAAAATTTCAGCACTTTACCTTACTTCTTTGAGTATCACAGAGGCAGGCAGGGTTTTTATGTTTAAGAAAAGCAAACAACAAAAACAACAACCCCACCCATTTCAGGACTAATATAATTGCAGACTGAAGTGCAACAGAAAGATCCTAGAGGTTGCACCACCAAACACACCACAGAAGCATACCATTTAACAAAATTCAACACAGACTTTATCCTGCATCAGGTTTAATAGTTTTTTATGCTGATGCTGCTGCTGAACTCACTGTACATCCCCAGAAAACTGGCTCAATGCAAGCTTTGTGACATAGCTATCTTTAAAACACGGTGTGGTCTAAAATTACGGAAGTGCTCTGTACAGCTGCTTGCAGAGAAGAATTTTTTTTAAAGCATTCTATCTTTCCTAACTTGTGGAAACTCAACGTATGACTTACGACGAAGAATTAGCTAGAGGTCACAACAGCTTTTATAAACTGTCCTAATCAGTTTCTGTTGTAGGAGTCCTGGACTGTGTGACAACGTGGAATGTTTTCTAAGTAAATGCTGCTACACTCCGAAGATAACGTTATCGGATATAATTTGCTGGGGGTTGTCAAATTACCCTTAACTTGATAAACACAAACTTAAGAAAATAGCACAGTATACACCTACACCAATAATGGAGCACACACGCAAAAAGTGCCACTTTTTCAACAAATGTACTACAGAATAAAGATCAAGAATGTTAATGCAGTATGAATGAGAATGTAGCACAGAAAAGAATACTTACTACACCAAATGACACCTCCTGGTGTAATGGATCGTGGGTTAAGAACTGAAGAGGAGCTGAGGGAGGCAACGTTGGTGGATGGGGTGAGGGAGGGTATGGAAAACCTCCTACAGGAAGGTGTTCTCCAAGCAATTCTACGTCATTTTCTATCCTTTGAAGTGGCTAAAAAACACAAGAGATAGCCTTTGTTGCAATAATAGAGATGTAATTTTTCCCCAATAAAGAACTTCAATCCACCTGTGTATATTCTGTGCTGCTGTGATCAGTTTTACAGTAACTCTGTGAACAACTCCTAGGTCATTAACACTATCCAAAAAGCAATGACAACACTACACAGTTGATATAAGTTAACCTTTTCCAGCTAGCTTATAGACTAGGAATTTATGCTATCTAGCCAATATAGGAGTCGCTGTATTTCCTGTGTCTTGCATTTTTCAGGACAAATATTTGCTCTCCCTCTTGCCAGGCTGCTCTCACTGTACAATTATGCAAGAGGAAAAAAATAAACCACCATAGACAAGAACTGAAATTGTGCCAGAAAAACTGAAAAGTGGAACAATGGTGGTTCCAGTTGATTACATAGCTAATGATATCCAGTAACCAAGCAGATGCTTTTCTAGGGGGGGAGTCATGCAAGCAGTCTTACCAAGACAAGCAGTCCAGAGGCTTCAGTAGCATGAGATTCCAGTTCAGTATTGTAACTAGCCAAGTTTAGTACATCAGTCAGGTTCAAAAGCACTCAAGAAACAACCAGGAATCATCAGTTTCATAAATACCTCTTTCTGAATGACACTGAATCCTACCATTTCAAGAAATTCATCTAAGAAAGCCACCTTGTGGAGCCAAAGGAATATTCTGTTTCCCTATTATGCAGAGCAAACTCTAAATACAAGGTATTCTTAAACCACTGCGATGTAAGCTTTTTTCCCCCAGAGCTGAAAGTTAACAGGCACGCCTAGTCAACAAGTAAGCAACTCAGGCTAAAACCCAAGTCCATACATTTTCTAAGGGTAAGTCTTACAAAGATGGCTACCACTGGAAACCACTTTGTTATGATGACGGCAGCTCTTCTCCCAGCATTGTAACAAAGTGATTACAACCCTGTCCACACCAGAGACACGGCATGAAGAAGTCTCAGCATTGTTTGTAACACTGAAGCTATTACCTATTTCTGCATTACTGAAATGCCTGCATTTTTTAGTCAGAGGGACAAACAAAGGGACACAGCACCCAGATAACCACACAGCAAGAGTCGTAGGCCACAAATATAATCCTAATTTCCCCCTAAATGCAAAACAGGATCACATCTTCCCATGTTTGCACAGTCCCTATCATTAAGCCACATCTGCTTAAGCAGATGGCATCAGTAACTTTTGTAAGTGTGAAAAAAATGTTCTAGGAAAAGCAATGGTAATTTAAAAATTAAACAAGAAGTAATACAAAAGAAGCATGTAATGAAAGTAACATTCTGCGCTTTCTTCTTTCTCTGCTAAACTTCTCTGAGACACGTACTGTGCTACACAACCTCCACTGGATTCTATTCTGCTTCCTGGGAAAGAAATACCAGATGGTGAAGCAAATACCCATCTTTCTGACAGAAGTAAAAGCCTATGGAGAAACAGCACAGACAATGATGAAACCTGAAGTGAAACACTGAACTTCAAAAGTACTTTTCTCATCTTCATACCAAGCAGTTACAGGCTTGAAACAAAGTCCTTCTGGTTCCTCAGTCAGGTGTCAGTACTATGCACCCCACCAGTTCTACAGACAGTGGGGTAAGAGGTGCTACTTACCGACCGCGACTGCTGTGCTTGGAAAGGAACGAATTGTCCTGGAGGAGGTAAGTGAGGAGGGTGGTGTGTAGATATATGAGGAGGATGCAAAAGGAATGGGTCACTAGAAATGAGGGGTGGAAATGCTGCATATGGTACAGGTAGGTGCTGGACTGAGCACGCCTGAAGCATCTGAAATAAAGTGAAAACAATATATTTTTGTCTCTAGCACAAACATTCCCTACACAACATTCTATATTCTATTCCTTTATTATGGAAAGATATTATAAAAGTAAAACAGTTCTCTTGCCTCCTTGGAAAAGCCTTCAAAATACACATAAATAGTAACTCATTCAAATACACAAGGAACAGTGATTAGTACAAAACAGGCTCTAGAAGCACCATAGTGTGACATCTGCTAGGTGCCCATAAGGTCACTGGGAGCTAGGATTTTCAATACTCCAGGATTAGACAGCCTCCTACGTGATGAGCAGATACATTTATCCTAGTTCATTTTTTTCATTATTTTTGTTCATTATTTTTGCCTCATATTACCATCAGAAGAGCATGCCAAAGCAATGGCGTTGCAACCACTTTAAGCTCTAGATGCAGCAAACTGTCTAGATGCTGTCAGACTGTGTCTAAAAACCTCTGTTGTGTCATATATGATGAATAATTCTTACGGCCTGCTCAGTTCTGCCCTTTGAGGTAGCTCCCTCAGTGACAACTACGGTGTGAAAGAGTCCTTTTTCTCTCCTCCTTTAAATTCCTGACACAAAAGCAGCTTTCGGCACCGAAGTTTGAACACTACAGTGATGAAGGTACTGAAGGGCAACAGGATTGTACTTTGTGGAGTGTTCAGTTTTACTTCCACCTTCAGATATGAAGAAGCAGAAAACCTGCATTCTCTTTATTCTTGCTCTTTGATCGATGATCAGAATGTCAGGCATCTCTGTTACATTTCTGACAATTAAAAGAGCAATTAATGAAGATATCTGTTATCAAATCTTACCAAGAAAGTTGATCCAGTTCTGATCTCCCACTTTTTTCTTAGTCGTGTCACATAGCATGTATTGTGCAAATTGACTATAACGGCATAAAATCGTAAAAGGAACTACCTCAAAATCCAGTTACAGTAGTAGAGGTGAAACTATCACCTCAATTTACTCTGATCATGACCAAACATAAATCTTCACATGCTCTGAAACAGTAGCAGATTAATTTGATCTGACTACTTTTTTTTCTTAAGTAGTATTTTTTTTCCTTAAGCTGACTCTTCTTTACCTTCAGTTACTACCTCATTTTTCTAAAATAGAAATGTCACAGACAAGCGCTTCTATTGTTACAATAATTTATTGTATTTTACTACATTAAAATTACTAATTACTGAAGATAAATTTGCATGTAGAACATCACACAGTGTTGTTTAAAACAGGAGGTTCTTTGAGAAATACCAGAATAGGTTTAATCCCAACACTCTGTATGGTAAAGACTACCATAGCTCCTACATATATTTGAAATGATCTATGCTATGTCCATGTCACTTTTTAAAGTTAGAGCAAATGAGGCCACAGTAACCTGGAAGTAGGAAGAAATGCAAATTACCTGTTTATTCATTAAGGCTTTTGAAAAACTTCTGCTATTTGAACATATCATAGAAAGGCCTGGGTTGGAAGGGACCTTAAAGCTCATCTCATTTCAACTTCCCTGCCACGGGCAAGGACACCTTTCACTACACCAGGTTGCTCAGAGCCCTGTCCAACCTGGTCTTGAACACTTCCAGGGATGGGGCATCCATAACTTCTCTGGGCAACCTGTGGCAGTACCTCACCACCCTCACAGTTAACAATTTCTTCTCACCTAAAGCTACTCTCTTTCAGTTTGATGCCATTCCCCCTGCTTGTCCTGTCAGTACATCTACAGTCTCTCCACCTTTCTTGCAGTACTGGAGTTCAAGTACTGGAGTTAGGGCATCCCAAAGCCTTCTCTTTTCCAGGCTGAACAATCCCAATCCTCTCAGCCTTTCCTCATAGGAGAGGCGCTGCATCCCTTGTGATGAACTTGGTGGCCCTTCTCTGGACACACTCCAACAGGCTGGTGTCCTTCCTGTGCTGAGGATCTCAGAGCTGGATGCAGTGTTCCAGGTGGGATCTCACCAGAGTAGAGGGGCAGAATGTCCTCCCTTTCCCTCCTGCCCATGCTGCTTTGGATGCAGCCCAGGACACAACTGTCTTTCCAGGTTGCAAGTGCCCACTGCCAGGTGATGTCCAGCCTCTCATCCACCAGCACCCCCAAGTCCTTCTCACCTGGGCTGCTCCTTATCTGTTCATTCCTAGCCTGTGCTGATACTGGGGGTTCTCCTGACTGAAGTGCAGCACCCTGAACCTGGTCTTGTTAAGCCACATGGGATTCCCATAGGCTTTTCCAGGTCTTTCTGGATGCCACCCTCTGAAAAACTTCTAAACTTGATAAAGGTATTTACTAACTGACATTTGTTTATTTTATAGCTACATATACAGTGTAAGAGACAAATATTGAGAAAATAGCTAAAGGATACTGGGAAGTTCAAAGATGAAGCTGGTGCGCAAGCTCGCAGGCTGGAGGGCATGGGCTACCTTTCAGATGTATTGTTACAAGCTGGAGAAATTGGCTGACAGGAACTACGTGAAATGCAAAGGCAAATGGTAAGTGTGGCACTGGGGAAGAATAACTCCATGGAGCAGGACACTTTGAGACTAACTTGCTGCAGTCAGCTTTGCAGAAAAAAAAGTGGGGTTCTGGTGGTCATATCAAATAGGAGTACACAATACCCACAGTGTTCCTCTGCAGTCAAAAAGCCCTATGGCATGCTGGGCTGCATTGGAAAGAATGGAACTGGTGAAAGTAGTGATTTCACCCCTCCATTTGGAACTTGTGACACTAATCTCAAGTCCAGTCCTGTGTCCAGTTTTGGGTGCCCCAGTGACAAACAAAAACAATGACAACATGATGACTGGGAGCGTGGAGCACACTGCATAAAGAAAAAGGTGGTAGAACTGGACTTGTTCAGCTTTAAAAAGCAAGAACTAAGCAAAACCCTTAATACTGTCTGCAACTGCTTCATGAGAGTGGACGGCAAGTACCTGAGTTCTCTTCAAGGGGCAAAATGAAAGGAAAAGGATCAATGGGACTAAGATGCAACAAAGAAAATTCAGAAAAAAAATTCAATCAGATATACATAAGAAATTCTTCACCACAAGGACAGTCAAACACTGGAGTGGAAGCTTAGAGGGGTTATAAAATCTCCATACTTGGAAACCAATACTGCTTTTATCAGGTGACCACCAGATGACCTCCAGAATCCCCTCTAACTTAAACTATTCCTCAGTTTTGTGACCTAAGAGAAGAAAGCATAAAGTCTGCCTGCGGATGTTACAGAAATTTTTTTATTAATTTTTTTAACAACCTTAGGTTTTTTTATAGTCACTTAAACTGGATCCATTCTCTCAACACACTTGACTAACTATTGTGCATTCAGTCCAAACAAATGGCACCCGGACACAATAAATGCACGTTACCTTCACTCTTCAATGAGTACCTAAAAGAAACAGGTGGGCACACCAAGGGTTTTGTTTCAGTGCCACATAGGCTTGTTCACGTCCTCAGGCCACAGAGTGCGCAACAGGAAAAGAGAAGTTACACACTGCTGGCATGTGCACAGCTGGCAGAGACCAACATTATCACAACATTATAAACGTTCACTGGACACTCTATATAGTATTTATGTATGATATTAAAGATTTACACTAGAAAAAAGGAGGGGAAACAGGCTCTGGTGCCTGTTGACACTTAATGGTGAAATTTCCATCAGCATGCTATGACCTGGAAAGTGGTAACTCTGAGCTGACACATAAAAGTTTGTGAGAAAACAGTTCACATTCTTTCAAATTCAAAGCTGACAAATTGGCCAGTCAAGGTATTTAATTTTACTCCCAGCAAGGTACAAGCAGACAACCTTACTAATGAGTATTTTTATTAATATGACAGTATTTTCACACAAAAGAGCCATTTTCAACTTTTAGTGATCTTTCAGGATTTTACTACTTCTCAGAAGAAAGCTGACCTTGGAATATCAGACCTTTTTGCATACAACCATCCCAGAACAAGGTCTCCACTAAGTAAGATTTTTTTTCCTAGGTGACCTGCCAGACAGAAGCCCTAGAAGCCTTCTTCTTACTACAGGAAAGTAGGTAGAATAGCTGCTGATATAAGTCAGTTCATAAACAAGCTTAAGGTTTGAATTAAAACCCATCAGGACTCTACTACTATAAACAGTCACACTTCATATGGACAGTAGGTAAGTACCATATGCTTATCAGGTCTAAAGCCCACAATACTATCCCACTGCCATTTACCACAGGGAAAAAAAAAGAAAAGGCTATTTCCAACAGAACTAAAGCCACACAGACACTGAAGCTCCAAGGTGCCATTTCTACAACAGATTGAAGCTGGTGTAGTTAGAGACCCACTTACTGGAGGAGGCACACTGCAAACTGGAAGGTGCTGGCCACTGAAAACTACTGAGCACCCTGGGACCTGCTGAGCGCTGCAGGCTGGAATGTGCTGGCCTGTGCAAAGTGGTATCCCATGTGGAGCCACCGTTGTCACCGTGTATGAAACAGGAACTGTGCCCTGATGGATCTGCAGCAAAAGGGGAAAGAAAAAAAAAAAAAAAAGAAGAATTTAATAACTTTCTATGAAGTCTCAACAGTGTTGTACAGTACAGTGAGTAAGATAACAACTTTTTACAAATGTATGTGAAAAATAATATATTTACAATGAAAGTGTAAAAGGAGACACATGGTTGTAATTTCTGTTGATTAACATATTTTTATCAATGGAATGTTATTGACTGATCACAAGTTTCTGGGAAAAACTAAGGGGAATCTCTCAGCCTAAAACGTTAAAACTTTGAAGGCACCTTAGTCAGGCAGAAGCACCTCAGACTATTAGGTCCGTCTGCTCTCCCCCAGGTTAATTGTTATGAAATAAGGCAGTAACTCCCACTTAAAATCTAATCTACAAGCAGCTCAAGAATTTTCTCAATTCTGAAGGGAGTGATTCAATATTAACTCAGAGACTTTTATCTCTAAACATCAAAACAGTTTTGTAGATTTTGTTTCT
Organism: Pachyramphus minor; assembly: GCA_013397135.1. NCBI lineage: Eukaryota > Metazoa > Chordata > Aves > Passeriformes > Tyrannidae > Pachyramphus > Pachyramphus minor. The sequence continues at coordinate 34,421 of VYXB01000157.1, forward strand.
TTTAAAGAGACCAATTTCTTGATTCACTCTCAGGCCAACATTTAAGCTAAATTCCCAATCTAAGTGTAACAGAACAGCTAACTGGAAAGCTGAAAATAAAAAGGTAACAGGACTATGAGGCAGCAGACCCTAACTATCCAAATTTATATTAGGAAACAGACCCATGTAACCCAATTTTCTAGCTAGTGACATTCCCTAAAATTGAATCATCAAACTAAGACCCAAAGGTATTCCACACCTAAAAGCCACATGGGTTGTATTCTGTACTGGGGTGGTTTTTTCGGCTTTTTGGTTTGTTTGATTGTTTTTTAAATAAACAAGAAATCTCTCATGTTCTAATGAAATTGAAAAGGCTTATGCCTTAGGCAGCACAGATTAACTGAAAGTAATTATTTCAAAGCTCTCTCTTCCTTCACGATCCGCTAAAATGAAACCTACCAGTTTAAACAAGAACAGCTCATTAGGAAAGTGAGAATGAGTAAAGACAGCTAAACTATTAAACTGGTAGCGTACAGCACACAGACCAAATCAGAACACGGATCGGCAAACTGAACTTAAAATTTCAACCTTTGTATCACTAATGACAGAAACCAGTCTCAGAAGACACTGAATTTTACCCAGTTCTGGGTCTGCTACAAAAAAGGTGGGCATACAGTGCAATGCTGGGTTTGATCCCGAAATGTTTATTGGTCACAAAAGTAATACTAAAAGATGATGCCTCAAAATTTTTATGTTCCTCAAGTGGAAAGTATCACCACATAAGACCTTAGTTAGCCTGGAGATACAGGCATCTGATCACAGATAGTGCTTGGAAGTTAGAGGCAGTAGGATGGAACAACTGTTTAGCCAGGCTTGTCATGATGTAAGCTTACAATATAAAGCAAGAGCATGATCAGAATTTTTGAGATGCTGCAGCAGTAGAATTGCTCAGAACGTAAGTTTGTTAGGTGGTCAGACTGGCACTGGCTTCCATCCTTGCACTTGGTCCCAAAAGCAAATACTTAGCTGCTGGGAACCTGCACACATAACATGACACATGAATGGTATGTGCTGCACTGAAAGCAAACTAGTTCTTATGCAGGGATGTGACAGCTGCATTCCATGCACACGCAGTTTGACATCCAGATAACCAGGTCTATTTCCCACTTCACAACTATGTAGTAATTAGTGTATTTGTGCTGCAGCTTATTAATTAAAAAAAACCCAAAACAAAACAATAAAAGTTACCTCAACAGAATCATAGAATCATTTAGGCCAGAAAAGACTCTTAAGATCATCAAGTCCAACTATTAACCCAGCACTGCCAAGCCCAGCCTTAAACCATGTTCCTAAGTGCCACATCTATGTGTCTTAAATACCTCCAGGCATGATGACTGCACCACTTCCCTAGGCAGTGTGTTCCAATGCTTGACAACACTACCAGTGAAGAAATTTTTCCTAATATCCAATCTAAAACAACCTAGTGCAACTTGCATAATTTTTTTCTTGTCCTGTCACTTTCTGCTTGGGAGATCAACCACCCCAGCTACAAACTCCTTTCAGGTAGTTTTAGAGATTGCTAAGGTCCTCCCAGGGCCTCCTTTTCTCCAGGCTAAACAAACCCAGCTCCCTCAGCTGCTCCTCATACGACTTGTGCTCCAGACCCTTCATCAGCTCTGTTGCTCTTCTTTGCATGTGTTCCATCATCTCATGTCCTTTTTGTAATGAGGGGCCCACAACTTCTTTTACAGGTCCTCAGTTACAGGATTCTATACAAATTGCTGTCGCAGAGGGGAATGATTTACTTCCTGGACCAACCACATATATAATTTTTTCATGAAATTTAAGGAACAGTTGATTAGGTTTGGATGACTAATTTGGTTATGCAACAATACTATCATGAGTTTCGCTGTTACGCAGGCAACCAATTATAGGCACTGCAAATTCTACTTCCATATGATATATTTTAACTGTTTAATGACTCCTAAGCTCAGGCAAAGTATTTCATGTGAAACAGAATACATTATTAATAAGTATCATATCACATCTTTATCTCAACAAATTAACTACAAAAGCAAAATAAAACTGCATTTCAAAGGTTTGAGACAAGGACCTACAGAAACAGGCCAATAAATGCATTGAGAAATTGTCAAATATCAATCGTCTTTACTGAAAGTGTGAACTTTGTTTGTTTTCCACTGCCTACTGCAACGCTTCATACACAAAAGAAAAAAAAACCACTCTGTAAGAAGGCAAATAGAATTTAGTGCTCTGCGACTTTCATCGGCAACTAATTTGGGGAGATGAGGGATCTTGAAGATTTTGGGGAAAAAGAACACAATACCAAACCCCACACTTCAACAGCCTTCTGTTAGTACTCTAGAAATTTTACCTGATCATGAATGTCAACCATCACTGCATTCTGCTGTGGTGGGTGAGCAGCTGGGTGCAACATACGAGGAGATACATTCGGTGGGCGAAAGGCTCGAGGCTCTTCTATTGCTTGCTGCTGTCCATAGGAGAGATGGTGATAGTTTTCATCCTGGCTAACAGAATTATGTCTAGACAAACGATCTCTCCTTGTCCTCTGACGTCGAACAGGAGGACTGGAAATGCATTAAAAAAATTAGAGATTATATAAATGACACAAATCCTTCTTTGTAACTAAAACCACAAGAGAAGCAAATATCAAGAAATTCTTTACACTGGAAAATTTTACTAGAGCGGTTTTATCAGATTGGAATAAAACTTCTTACTGACAGAACTGCTAAAGCCTTACAGGTGACACTTTTGTCAATAAGCAAAGGCTTAATAGAGCATAGGTTAATGCTGTTAAGGAAACCAAGAGAACAACTCTTAAGTAAATATTAACTTGGTAAAAAGATGACAGTTGGATTGCCATAAAAGTGCTCAAAAGTCAAGACTGCAATCTTCATGAGATTTTCTTGCATTTATTCTATCTAGTTGAAAATCTTTCACTAAACGATCAGAGATTTCCCCAGGGTCTTTGTTTCAACCATGCCATGGAACAGTTGCTCACTTAGCGACAGCAGACAAACAGTAGAATTCTTGGTGGTAACAACCTAATTTTTCATCTCTCACATGTTTACTACATAACTGAGTGCCTTCTAGAATTCTCCCCAGAAGATCCCAGGAAATCGTGATTGTGGTATTCTTTCCTTTTCAGAGTGGAGAATTTGTGTAGATTGATTTAGACCAGAGCATCTACTTCTTTTGAGCAACTGATCTACAGGTAGGATTTGTTTACATATTCTTATATAATTGTGTGTATATTCTGAGCAGAGCTGCTACTACCTTGAGCTGAGAGTAAATCGGAGACCAGTGGCTCAGGTTCAGCACTCAGAAAATGATGCACACACAAGTCATAAACTCACTATTAGAAGTTTTGAGTGAGTCTCTTCTCATTTATTTGGAAGGGGAAAGAACTGAAAGCACAAAATGATCTTGCAGTACTTTCAGTACTTGCCTTCCAACCTCCACAACATGTAAGTTAGAGGTCCCGGAAGCAACAGCAAATTAAAGCCACATGGGTTGAAATGGTTTCCCATTTAGGAAACAGGCTGAAGGAACCAAACTGCAGAGAAGAAACAAAAAGGATCTGTAACCATTATAACATGTCTTCTCTAAGAGTGCACAGAAGAAAACTTTTGTGATTACCAAATAAAAATCAAATAAACTTGCAACCTGTTGGGAAATCCCAGACATTTCTCAGGTCCAGTCCAACTTTTGTGCTGCGTGAAACAGATATACTCTACCAGCTATCCAGATGCTATGTGAGTATAATGTCTCAAGCCTCTTTTTTACTGCCCTACTTTGTGGGGATTGTATGCCATTGTATCTTATCTCAGACCTGAAACAAATGCTAATTTATGACAGGTCAGACGGAAGGCATAACACCAGATTGTAACACAGCATTCTTAAAGAAAAGAAAAACCACAGCAAACCAAAAACGCATAGTCTTCATTGTTACAAACTACCATGCCAGAACATACAAGCCATGTTTTCTTCTAAGCACTGAGAACTTAAATTCATAGTCTTACTAATGTATGTCTTAATTCCAGCTTCCTTCCTTAAAGTTTTTGCTGCACTCTCCATTGCTTCATTACTAATATGATACAAGTGCTAACCCTCATTAGACAAAATTGTCATATATAATTTCTAACCACAGAACTATTAATGCAAAAGATGTTCTACTGTTTGGAGTACCAAAGTTGGTTTAAATTTGCTATTTTCTGCTATGAAACAGAAATGCTCTGAATATTTTAACACAAAAATGTCCGTGCAAGGATTTTTCTTTGGAAAAGCTGCAGGAACAGAGGAAAGTTAAAAAAGGCAGCTCCAGCACTTCAGAAGTTCTCTAACTGCCATCAGTGCTTAAAACAAGGTGGCTTCTCAGACAAGGCAGATTCTCATAAAACTACTTATACCTCTGTCTTTGTTAAAAGGTTTGGCTTTACTTTTCTATGAACCCAGAATTACGAAGAAGCACAGCCAACAAAAGCTTGCAGAACTTCTGGAGTGTCTTTTTAAATCAATGAAGTGTCATTCCCTGATAAAAAACAAAACTGTATTTTTTCCTATGTAGAATTATGAAGAAACTATATTCAGCAAATTTCAGAGCACCTTGATACATAGCTTTATTCACTTCCTGAATTACTGGAAATTACTTCAGAAGAACTGTCAAGACATGGGTTTAAACTACCATGAAATATTAGGAATGAACTTGTGCTTAAAGCCTTTAAAAAATAGCCACAAAAAACCTTCTCTTTCTACATGCACAGTATAAACATGGTAAATGCCAGGTTAAAACAAAGAGACAGGATGGAATTGGTGAAAAAATTGCAGGAATTCCTACCCCCGGGTAACAACAGCCATCAAAAGGTATCCATAACTGCAGAGTTAGTGTGTGCAGATCTTAGTATTTCTAACAAGGGTGACTTCTTTGCAGTAACATGTTCTTGAATCCCATTATTCAGAATTACATTCAAGACAAGGAGGAAAAGAAGCACAGATGAAAGGTAAGGCACAGCAATGGTACAGATCCCTCAATTTCACAATGACTGAGAAAGATAAACTGGAATGGCCTTCTCTGTTTCATATAGGCATGCATCACACTCTTACATTCACAGTTTATTACTATATATAAGTAACTGGACAAAAATAATCTTCCTGTAAATTCATACCAGCAGGTTATCTTTCTAAATGCAGTATTTGTTTGCTTATGATGAATCAGAATAAACAAACACAACAATTTAGGGCACTTTTGTGCTAGGCCCAGTACAAAACCACTGATACCAAGAGGTAAGGTCTAAATAAGCCAGGAAATGAAAAAAAATCCACGTAATAAAAGAACCCAACACAGACTGTTCTGACCAACAGGAGCAAACTGGTAGGACAAAAGAGCTAATGTTGATGGTGCTGGGTCAAAGTGATGTCCACACTACACACACTGGAGAGGTTTTGCTTGCATTTGTCCCAGCCTGTTTCCTTGAGTTGAATAACCATTTGCAACTAGAGTGCACCTTTCATCTTATCTTAATCTGAAAACCTCATTAACTCTGAAACTACTCTGCCATGGAAAGAGAAAACAAAGCAGGGAGAACAGCAAAGTGTCTTCAAAAGCACATGCATAACTTCACCTAAAGCATTAGTAACAGATGCACTTAATCAATCAAGCTTTTGATCCATGAGAGTGGTTATTAATTCTGATATGACTCCAGAGCACTCTAAGATTCAAAAAGACTCCTGAAAAACAAGAAACACATATGTGTAGTTCTCCCTAAACCATCCTGTTCTATGAAAGGAAATTGGATGCAATGCTGTTGTGGAACTCACCTAGAACTGGCTGAAATACAACAGTGCACTGAAGCTAAAAAATGCAAGTGCAGGGAACCAAAGCATTGACACATTCAAGTGTCCCTGATCAGAGCACAAGCTTGTGCCAAGCCAAGAGCAGGCCAGATGGCACTAGAAAGAGTGCCATCTTTGTGTCCACAATGCTGCAGGCAAACTAATTGCTCCTGTCAGACCGAAGATGGCTTTGCAATGAGGTGCCTTCGCTGTTTGCAGAATGCCTTACTTGCAAAAGCCACAGGTAACACCTGACTGCATCAGAATGTCAGACACTTGTCCCATGGACATCTATCTCTTACACTTTCCATTATGCTTCATCCCACAATACATCCAAACTGTCTAGATTCAGCTACCTAGCATTTAGCTTGTTAAGCACTCTACTTAACTCTGCAGGAGAGGTAAAGGAACCTGTGTAGGCTGCCTGGACACCAAACAAAAGTGGCCAAATGCAGCATATTCCAGGCATCTCAGTTCAAACTATTTCAAGGTAAGTATCATGTTGTGTACCAAACGCCTCTGCAAAGTATCCCTGTCCCAAACTCTATAAATGGTCTAATTGTCTGTCTTCATAACAATCCTTCCAGTTCAAAGTTCAACCTGTTTCTTAAGTCTGACAAGCTGCATTGAGAGCTGAGTATTTTACATGCCACTGACTGAAAGCTTTCAAATTCATGAACTTGAAGCCAAGATACAAGACCAGCATGCTTTAAAATCTCTTGCCTCAAAACTACTCCTGGCTGATCACTGTTGCCAAATTTGATTTGTAGCATCTGAAGAAAACTAGCTGAATATATCTTAAGCCTAATATTTTATATTAATAAAAAAGCACAGACATTTTTTTTGGAAAGAACAGACTAAGTCACAATATTTCCCAGAAGCACAGAGACAGCGCATTTTAACTTGCATAAAATAATTCAGTATTTTTGATGCAGAACGTGAGGCAATGAAAGCTTCTGTTTTGGATAATTTGTTTAACTAGAATAGCAAAAAAGTCTGTGATTTTATGGTTTTCTAGACTATCATCCATCCAGGCACCAGTTCTACCTGGCCATCCCAATCTCTGTCTTCCATGTCCATTGGAACTTCTTCCAAAACCTCTTCTTTGAGAAATCAATGGGCCACAAGCTAAAACCAACATGAAAATCTAACTTCTATTACATGTGAATCAGTGACCTCAGGAAACATTTGTCACTGTGCTAACCTCCCCATCTCCCCAGCTAGTAACTCTCACCTTAATTTAGGTTGCTTTTAAGTACAAAAATAATTGTGACTGCAATGAAAACTATGGTACTACATCAGTAACTCTTAATATCTTTAAAAGTACTCCAATGAGAAAGATCTTTGCTTGCATTTTTCCACAGGTTTTTTGCCTCAGTGCAGAGTGACAGAAAATCAGGCTCATAATTAAACATATTTTGAGCATTCCTTTCCTTGAGCTGAGTATTAACATGCATTACGAGATGATGCACAAACGTGAATCACTTCCAATAACTTTTCAGTCACAACTGTAATACCTTACAGCTCAAAGGAAACATTAACATGTTTACCATGTGCCAGTGCTGACCAAAATACACCTCCCTTGAGCTAAAATTAGGAAGAATAAGAACTCATTTCCCAAGCCACACGGCTTGCTTACCTCCTCCTGTTTCGTGCAGGTGTGTTGCATCGTTCCCCTGAGAAGTGGTGTTGGTTGGGTCGGGCCAAAGGAGGCTGCCTATTTGATGTCATCTCCCATGGTCGCATTGGTGGTGATGGGGCTGGTGATGCTGCTGTATAGTCAAAGACTGAATGGGAAAGGCGTTGTCTCTTGGGACTAGGACTGTCTTCGCTCTACGCCAGTGCAAAGAAAACCAAAACAAAACAAAAACAAAACCCACCTCCAGATGAGTGAATTACAATCCATACTTCAAGTATTGCTTTGCAGCTAGCATTAGGAGTGACTTATTGAAGACTGCACTAAAACACCAGGAAATTAAGAACCCTAAATAAGTTGCCTACTTATTATCTTTATAAACAGAGATTTCTGATGGCTCCCTAATCCCTGGAAGAATTAGTACTGAATTATACTTTAGCAGCATTAAAATATAAAAATTCTAATATCCATGCAAAAACAAAAATACAACAGAAAAGAGAGAAGAAAGTAAGAAACAACCTATTTCACACTTCTCCATCCCTAGCACTTACAGGCTACAGAAGCATGAAAAGATGTATAAGCACAGACTTCACAAAATGAAATCTGTACTAGTCAGTCAGCAGATACCACACTGAGTTAGCACACTGCACTGCATCCCCTCCCTACCAGGTCTGCACTTACACAGCTAATCAGACACTTGCTCTGTACTGGCAGCTATTTTGATTCTGCTAGCTCAACACAGGGATGCTGTAATAATGCTCATGTAATAATGTTCATTTATTCACATAACCTGAAAAAAAAGAATCCTCAATCTCTGGTTAAATCTGTGTACTTTGCTGAAATTCCACAGGGACTAGACAGTGCTCGAAGTTTTCAGTCCTAGTGGTATGAAGATCCTTCACCTCCAGATGATGTTCTCCCATTTAGCCACGAACACAACTGCCTCTCCCCTTCTCTATGTGTCCATGCTACTGAACCATTGTAATTCTTCTCAGAAATTCTCACCAATGCCTATGAAGACAGCAGCAAACCGCTCTGTCAAAATTGTAACACATCATGCTGCTAACAAGCATGACAACTGAAAACAATGAAAAATACATGTCATACTTCAGAGCTCACCAACTGAGCACAGAAAAACTAAAACCACATGAACTACCATATTGGAACCACCCTTTAGTACAAACACCACCATCAGTCCTCTGACAGAACTCCTTGGTGCGATTGTGCTGTTTTGCTGCTCTCCAGCTTGTCCATTCACCCCACCACAGCACTTTTTCAATTAAAATTGCATGTAATTCCAGATAGCTGAAGCAGCAAAAACAACTTGGCTGCACTGGCTCTGTGGCCCTCCCACAGTCTGGTAATCCACAGGTTGTTAGGGGTCTTATTTAAGATTTAGTTGTAGACTGGACTACAGACATCTTCTGGCTCTTAGCTTTACAGGGGCTTATTATTTTCTAAACACTATTAAGTTGCTTCTTGGTAGGTTTCCATTGACATATAGTTTGTACTCCAGTGTTCTTTCCGGGAGTACGCTGTCCTTAACAACCAGAAGTCTTGTCCAGCTGTTTAAGAGAAAAAAGATATTTTTTCCTCTCTTTTGACTTGTGGCCATTTTTACAGCATTTTAGAGCTTTTCAGGTTCTTGCTTTCAAATAGGTTAACACAAACTGCAGTTTTACCCTACTATATCTTATCTAAAGCAGTCAGCTTCCTTAGGCAGCCAGCCTGATGACACATGCATCTGCTTATTGCTCTATCTCTTCTGAACTCTTTAACCAACTGCATTTTAATTTTTTAGAGAAAAATACCTCAAAAGACAGGTATGCAGCTGAAGGGTCATGAAAGTAGATGTCCAGGTAAATGGTGACTCTTCCAGAAGGCTGTTCGCCCTCAGAACCTCAACACCAAGTAACTGGAGGAGATATTCCATAACTGCCTTGACAGCAAAGCTTGTGTGAAAATACCTGTTTTGTTGGATTTCAGAGAACACTGTCAAAGGACAAATCTGAAAGGAACTATGCTACAAGAGTCAGAGAAGGATGACTTGCAACCCAGTTTTTTACACCATGATGACAAAGAGAATGAATTAGGGAATAAATCAGGCTAGTAAATTATGTATGCTGGGATTTTGAGAGTGCAAAAGAAGATGCCAAGTAGAGAAAGGAAAAAGATGGATTTAGTGAAGCTGGCAGAAAACAGAACCCTAAAATTATAAAATAACCACTGCTGTCCTGATACATTTCGTACATGCCTTTGGCTGGGAATCTCCCACTGCTAATGCCCTAATTTAAATCTGGCACCTTTCCAAAGCACTAACATTAATATACTCTGCCCTGTAGAAAGCAGTATACTTGGAAAAACAGTTCTTTGATTACTATTTTCCTTTTGTTTCTGAAGTGCAGCACTTCAAAGACAGTGGAGATGCAAACTGCTAAGTAGTTAGCCCTCATCATCACTCTAAATTACTTTACACAGATATTTCAAACTCCATAAGTGCTAATTGCCCTCTGCAGTAAGCAACAGTACTTTTAGTCAAAATTGTTTCTCATTAGAATGAAAATAAAGCTAAAATCATTCTTGGAACTACATGTACAGAGAGATTTAAAATGTAATTGTGGGTTTTTTTCCTGTACTTCAAAAGAAGTAACCTAAAGCTAAACCAAACTTATTTGCAAACTTTCATAAAAAAATCCCAGCACAAACACAAACTCAATGAAGGCAGGGTGTTTTGTCTTAGTTTTTATTAAGAAACCAATTCCCATCTGATGATTGCAGCAAGATAATACTAGTATGCAGGAAAGTACAAGGAGCTAATGACAGACACATATCCCGTATAATTTAATATTTATTTTCATGTCATTTTTAACAAGTATGTGGGATAACTAGATATTGACAGTATGTTTTTTCAGTCTACACTATCACTGGATATAAAGGTCAGTAGTTTATTTGTGGGATATGATACTTTTAGCAATGACAGTAGCTCTCCAAACTCCAAATCCCTCTAGTTGTTCCCTGGGACTACTGCTAGTTTTTACAGCCATTATGCTATGTATTTTTCTCATGTCCAAAAGGCAGTGAGAACAGACTGGATGAGAACTATGAAGAATATTGTATCTAGCTTTTAACTAACAACATAAAAGCACTACTTTCTTTAAATATACATTCAGCAAAAAAGAGCATGACGAACAGGAACAGAGATTACTTCACATTTAAAAGAAATAATATCAGGACAAAGTCATCAGGTTGTTACTAGTACAAGAAGCAGCATATGTCAGGCCGCTAAAACCTACAACCTCATCCCTGAAAGTTGGCACCTCACAAACATCCCCAGTACAGTTTTGTCCCATTCTCATCTGTGTACTCTATAAACTCTGATAAGTGCAATGGTAACAAAAGTGACTGAAGAGTTTGCCCATTTGTAAAACTCCCTTTTTAAAGGAAACATACTACTAAAAAAAAATAAGAAAACTGCTTGTTATACTTCTTACATGTTTCTTGCAGTGATTTTTTTTTTTATGTTTTATCTAAATGCTGTTCCATGTCATTTGGGAAAAACTAGATATTTTCACCAAGACAACATACTTTGAGATGTTTCTTTTCATTGTCCTTTCCTTTTCCCGCAAAGTATAAATACTGCAACCACACACGTTATCAACCATTATCCCTTCATTAGAAGGGAATTATTATCAAAGCAATTGCTGCCAATATCTGAAAATCACTTTCCTCTCCAATTCCCTGCATATTCTCACTTAATGGTCCTGGGAAGCACAAGAAACTGCTCCATATCCTCCATCTCAAATTCAGGGAATAAACTACATCTATCCTGTAGCCCCTAAAATAACTACTTTAAAAGTAAACTAATACTTCAGGAGTATCTTAAAGCATAGCCTTTTCCCACAGAAGGCTTTACACAGGGACAGTATATCCTAGCATACACATGTATACCCCCTAAATAACCCTGCCAGGCTGACCAGAAATCTGCACCTCCATGTTTCCTCTTCATGATTGCATGCTGAAAAAGAAATTATTTTTCCCATTATACAAATCAGTAAACTTCAACTAAGCATTTTCAAATTTAACAATAGGCATCTAATGGGCTAGTAAAGTAAGTATTTTCCATATCCTACCTGCTATGGTAGGATATATATTCCAACAACTGTAATTTGATTTACATCCCAACATTTCTATTACTCTGATCATATCTACAGTAACAGTAAATTCTTTGGCTGAATAGACAGTTACGTCCAAACACTGGAGCTTATTCATAGGCCAGGACTAAACTAATTTTAAGTATATTTTATGGCTTAGGCCTAGTAAACTCTGAAAGAGCTGTGCCCCGCAACCCTAGAACCAACACAAGGGAAGTCACCTATGTGAATGGAAGGAGTCATTGAGGCCCAGAGGGTCTCGTAAGCATTACTGTCTTCTTCCACCTCTCCCCCAGAAACCAGCAGAGGCAGAAATTTAACTTAAGTGTGGCATTGCAGGGTAGTGTTTACAAGTTCACACCAGTCCCTCAGTAGTAGCCAGCACTATGGATATAACATCTGTAGGGAACCAACAAAACAATTCAGATATCTACAGCCCCTCCAGCTCCTGACACCAAGAGCAGGACTGACCTACCCTGTGGGGAGCAGAAACCTGGTGGCTACAAGTCCAGTGAAGCTCCAGTTGCTGGCCTAGTTTCTACTCAAGTTGGTCTCACTTAGCCCCTGCAGCACTCACACACATGGGACAGAGAGTGGTATTACACGGAGAGGTAGTTCAGGAAAGATCTAATACAACAGGACAGACTGCTGTGACCAGGCACAGAGCTCAGCTAGACAAGTGTGAAGACCAAGCACATCACCTCCTTGGCTGGCACAGTCCCACTGACCTGCTCCAACATCCCCAACCATCAGCTTTGTGTGACTGACCAAATTTTTGTTTCTTGTCTTTGTATCTATTAAGTTTGTTTGGCAGGTCTGTGTCTCTCTACATTTTATTTATGGCTTCCCCCTTTCCTTCAGAATGCCATTTGACAAGGTCTTCAATTAAATCATCTCACTGAGATAAACATTCCCACAGTCCACATACCCTCTCTTCAAGCAGTGACTGATCAGGTTTGGTCCTTTTATCTCTGCCTTCCTTATTTTTTTTGTTCAACAGATTGTGTCTCAGAATGTTCCTATTCATTCTTCATTTTCTTATTACGCCCTTATGACACTGAAAAGTTTCTTTACCAGACACTATTACACAAGCTGATGCTCCCTCCTTCCACACACCTTTACAGAAATCACACAACTCTTCTACTAAGACTACATGGAAAAACTGTACCAACACTGTTAGATAACACGATCCAGGAAAAGTGAGATGAAGACGACCTCTGAAAACAATAAAAACTATGGACAATATGGAAAAAAACAAGTGCCCCTTGCCTTAAACAAAAATATTTAACAAAAATTGAATGTAGGGAATGAGAAGAATCTGTTGTGGCAAACCAGCAGTTTGAAGTCCCAAGTACATTTCATCTCATTATCACGATAACCCAGGATGGTTCACACCCTCCCACCTGCACATACTTTTGCACACGTGATGGAGACCAACTGCGAATCTGGGAATCTGAACAGCTGCACCTGCACTACGTCAGCCAGCTCCATAGTGAGCAAAACAGGGCATTGCATATACATCATATGTGAATCAGCACAAGTTTTATCATCTACCCATGCCATGCTTTCCCCTGAGCTTCACTCCCCACCAGCTCCTCACTTGGTCAGCACTGGTGTCCCAGGGCTCACACTGTGTCGACATTTGGCTTTCACAAAAGCCAAAGCTGTCACTTACTGGGTGTCCTGCCTCATCCCTGAGGGATCTGCANAAGTTTTATCATCTACCCATGCCATGCTTTCCCCTGAGCTTCACTCCCCACCAGCTCCTCACTTGGTCAGCACTGGTGTCCCAGGGCTCACACTGTGGTGACAATTCAGCTTTCATGAAAACCAAAGCTGTCACTTGCTTGGTGCAGATCCCTCAATCTTGCCTCATCCCTGAGGGATCTGCACCTACATTCCATGTAACACTGGGGAGAAAGAGAAACAGAATGAAAAAAGTGGGATCATATTAACTTGTAAGCTGACAGATGAAAAGCTTAACACTTCCTTTACATATATTCTTAAAATTTTAGCTTTACATAAATCTAGAAAGCAACTGTTAAAAAGAAACAATTATGTGCAATAAATTAAAAATCCTGTGCCACAACTGGCAAAAAAGTAACAAATGTTATGAAAAAATGGACTATTTCCAAGCTATTTGCTGTGCTTTTTCCAAGACAATATAAACAAAGATTATCCAGTTGGACTGAGGGCGGTATGACAAAGGACTTGTCTACATATAAAGATTTGCCAGCAGAACCATACTGCAATGACACACATGTTTTACTGGCAGAAGTTCTTTGGAGGAACTTTATCTGACAAAATGAACACCAGAAATAAGAATCTTTCGCTAGTATAATTGGATTTGCCCAAAGAATTTTGCTGGCTTATTAGCACTGGCTAACATAGCAATATTTTTCATCCTGCTAACCGTGTGGCTGTCAAACTAGAGCATAAAACACTGTTCAAATTCTGAAATGCTAAGCATGATTCAGAACCTTTGCTTCAACTCACCACCATTCACATCACTGTCATATCTGTTCTCATGAATAAGAGAACATCTGGAACAGACACAATGACTCCTCTGGTAAGAACTGCAAAACATTATGGCTGACAATGGCAGCAATCTTGGTACAACAAAGTGGCACAGTGGAGGTAAATGGGTACATGATAACAAAATAAAAATTCTAATATTGATGCCTACACCCAGCATCCTCCAGGCACTAAATAAAAATCCTAGAAGGTAAACACACAAGACAACTGCTTTAAACAATGCGTCATCTTTTTTTTAAAGTAGCATTCAACTTTTAGCGGAAAACATCACTAAAATTAATATTCAGAGCCATTTGTTTCTAGCCAAGCTTTAATTTCCGAGTTGTGACCAAGACAGAGTCTGGAAATATGGCTGGTTGGGCACATACCAGCCAACTCCCTGACGAGGTAACACTAGGGGAAATCTAATAAAAAATTGGCAAAGAAATAGAGACATTCCCAAATCTGCAAACTGCCTCAAAGCAGGTGACCAAAACCAAGGCTAAAATGAGCCAATCCCTGCAAAATTCCTAAGAGATAGCACCTGGAGCACTGTGTACAACTCCAGGCTCTCCAGCACAAGAGAAACATGGACATACTGTAAAGAGTCCAATATGGGGTCACAAAGATGGTTAAGCACCTATGGCATCTCTCATGTGAAGAAAGGCTGAGACAGTGTGGGACTGTTCAGCCTGGAAAAGACAAGGCTCAGGGGTATCTCATCAGTGAAACATAGAAGGCTCTATCTGAACATGAGTAACACTTCTTTACTCTGCAGGGTGACTGAGCACTGGCACAAGTTTCACAGACAGGCTCTGGACTATTCTTTTTTGGATGTCTGAAAAGCCATAGTGCTGGGCAATTGGCTCTAACTAGCCCTGTTTCAGCAGGGGAACTGGACCAGGTGACCTCCAGAAGTCCCTTGCAACTTCAGCCACAAAATTCACTGTAGCAGCTTTCTATGTACCAGGCTTCTTAGTAATTTATGTGAATTAAAGAGCCCTTCTGATAGTACAACAGCACTACTTTCCACCGTATTTAGTAAAAAGAACACAATTTGTAAGATAAGAGCAATACTATCAAACATGGTAAAAAGAAGATGCAAGTCCATCCATTTTTTTACCTTTCAAAGCTATGATGGTATATGTCAATTGGCAGCTACTGTATCTAGCAACTGTACAAAGAACACTCATCATTAATCTTTCTGGGCCATCAGAAATTCACTCACAGTTAACAAGATTCATTCATTATTTACTGGGAACGGACACAAAGGCTAATTTATTCTTCATCAACCAGAACTGACAATGAATCCTCCATGTGAGGTGTTTCTGTAAAGATCTGCATTATGCAATAGCAAATCACACACCAACAGCACAGAACAGATTCCAACAAATATCTTCATTTTACTTATGATCAAAACACATTATTTAATTTGTTGCTTATTCTACATCAACTGACATTTATTTCCAGTGTTTCTTCTATATTAGTTCTCTGAGATGCATTTCTCATTTAACTGGATGTTTAGGATACACAAAAAACATTAAGAGACAGCTAAATCTAAACTGCTTAAGTTTCACACAGTAAGTATTTGAAACAGTCCTAAGAATCTGATTATTAGATGTCCATTTCTCACCCCAGAAACTGGAATATTACGTGGCTGCACATAAATTTAGAACACGCAGGAACTTTAGAAAAATGTAAAAATATTACCATTGCATTTAGCACTGCAGCACTCCATAGCAAAAAGAAAAGAAGGAAATTCATTTAGTAAGACTACACTTTCCTTATTTTCATGCTCAACTGCTCATACAAAAAGGACAGTGAAAGCCATATATCACAGCTGAAGCACCTCCTTTTCTAATACTGAAGTAGTTCTACGAACCAAGGACGTTCACAGCCATCTCCAAATTCTTCAAATTGATTTTATTTAGTATTTGCTATTGCTTGCAGTACTTGCAAACAAGAACCCTTTGAAATATGAAAAGATTTTGCAACCATTTCTTGGCGAAATGAATTAAAGCCATTTAAATGCTGCTAAACTCACAAGGATGTTATCAAGTATTTATTTTTGTATCACATCATGGTGTTTCTTCCGAATGGGGGTCCTTATCTCTCAAACCAAAACACCAGTCAAACTTCACTAAGCAAGAAAACTTCAGCTATACTCCCTCTCTACTAAAAAAGTTGTTGCAGAAATACTAATTTCACTTTAAAATCCCAATTTATGTTCTCAACTTTTAACTCAACTTTTTCAATGGTGTGGGTGATAGAAAATGGAAAACAGTTTGTGCTATTTCTGCATAACTTTCCTGCAGTTAATACGCATTATGGTAATAAGCATTTCAAGCTTCTTAAAACTGGAAACTTAAGAAGTCATACAACAAATAGCACTAGTATCCAATAACATTTTTTAAAAAATATTTTCCACTGGTTATGTCTTACCACTCCACCTTCAAATTGCCTACCACCTGAGGCAAAGTGTCCATTGTAAACTATCAGGTTGTTTACATTTGGCCTACACGCGCGAGAACCCAACGGAGACTTCATTCACACATCACTATGATGCTAAAGAAGAGACAACTTTGTTTTGATACAGTGCCTTTTATACAGGAAAAATTCAACAGGTGATTGGTACAGTGAAATTTTTCACATGCTAACTACTGGATGTGCATTAATATAAACACCCTACTATTGGTGAAGTGAAATTAGCTCATTCTAAAACCTTATTTTTCTACACTAACAACAACATCCCAATTTTCCCAAAACTATTATAGATGTTTTTCTCTAACAGGTGCCTTTTTATTATGAGAACTCTAATTCTCAGCTACCCTATCTAACCACAACATCCTATTATTCTAAACTCTATTTTTCTCTACTGGCCTTCAGCTACAGAACTTTCTCAAAACCATCTTGCAGCTGCGTCTTGTTATGCGAACTGCACTTCCAAAACTTTCCCTAAACTGTTAGCAGGTAGTTCAGAGACACTTTTACCCAAAAGGTTCCCTACAGTCCATATTTTGACAGCAACACCACCTTTCACAATAGACAAAGTCATTTCAGAAATGGTGCTAAAAATATCCTCCGAGCCTCCACAGAGTCCTGATCCTCTACTTGTATGTAAACGGAAAGGAAGTTTTTAATTAAAATCACAGAACAACATATACAGAAAGACGTCATGTTAAAATACACTAATTACTGTTAAAAAATTACCTTAAATGTCATGAAATTTATGGAAATTTATATACTTAAAACGACGCCAGGGTAAGAGTAAAGTGTTGAAATCAAGACAAGGTGTTTAGATACAGCCACATTTAAAAAAGATCCAAATTTTCAATTTTAACAGTAACTACACTTTTTCAGCTAATGGGGTAAGGAGTCTGAAAAGAAGTCTGGTTCAAAGCTGCTTCACAGCAAAGTCTTCTCTACATATAGTTCGTATATACCATGTGTATTCACTATTGACTTTGCCACTTAGGCACGTTCATCTAACAATACAGAGACAGGGTAAGGTAATTAGGACAATTATATATAAAACAAGCCCGCTCTTTTCACCTAAAAGATTTTTTTAGCCCAAATTAAGCTACATATATTCAGATGCACACAAGTACACACACGAAGCACAACGCACACAAAGCACAACGCATGAATGGACTAGCATTTAAGCACTGAAGTCTGAAACCTCTTATTTGGATAAATGAATGTTATGCTGACCATACCTGCTGACAAAGTGTAAAAAGAATATCCAACCATTCACACCAATAAAAAAGTTACTCACACTATTGTAACTGATGCCCTCAGTGGGCAGAAGGGCAAATCAGCATTCAAAATTTGTTCCTAGTAAAAGGACTACTACAAATCTATTGTAGAAAAACATATTTACATTTTGCTGCCTTCCTTCTCATTGCCTGTATTTTCTGCTAAGTTAACTCAAAGAGGAATATATGAGAAAACATTGCAGGTCCTTAACTTCAAGACACAGCTTGTACTTGTGCAGGTCTGTTCATTTACTTTAGGAAACAAGATTATTGTCATGTAAAGTCAAAAAAAGGTTTGTTAATAACAAACCACATGACACACATCACATGATACGTGCAGGAAAAAAGCCTCACTCCCCTGAACAAACTCAAATAAGCATGGTTTGCTGACTCACTTTTTAAGCCTCATCCCACACTTTTACTAAGGAGAAAAACAAGGCATTAAGAACTTAGAGTATGTAAGAAATTTGGTGAGATGTGTCATTTGTTCAAATGGTCTCAAGCTGTGCCCAATGCTGATCAAGCTCACCATCATAGCTATGAACTGCTAAATCACATTTCAAGCATACTGAAAGCAGAACCAAAGAATACAAACACTATACTATGCCTCTGTACTTGAATTTGAGAAAGAGTGCTCTGACTGTTCTCTGACACAGTACGGAAACTGTGAATAAAGAGGAAGAAAGCTTCACATATGATCTCTAACCTATGCTCAGTAAAGCTTCACACACAAAATGACCAAATGCATATTGGCTTTCGCAGGCCCTTTGTGTTCACATCCGAATATTTTTCTCAAATCCACAGTCATCCACTTGGAACTTTTTATTGATCTTCACAAGTTCCTTCCACAACACTATTTTAAATTAATATCTGTTCCTAATCTTTCATGTCTCCAATTCTTCATTTCCCCTTTCGCTTTGTACTCAGTTCCAGTGTTTTCCCAAGAGACAAACACAGAACACCAGAACAAAAATGCCCTCCCTCAGCACTTACCAACAAAATAGTTTAAATGCCTTTGCAAGAGACTAATTTCCAAGAATCTCATCTTGAAAATGCAGCTCATCAAAAATATTCATCACAACACAGCTTTTTTAAGGAACAATCCCAACACAGATCATCTAAAGAAATAACCCTAATTTTTATCTAGAGAGAAAGCCATCTCCTAAAGCTTTCATGAAGACTACCATGCAGAGCATCTGCTCAGCAGCACCCTAAATTATGCCATGAACGTTCTCATCCCTTCTCACACAATTTACAAGTTTTTTTACATGTGGGGGGAAAAAAAAAAAATTGGTCACCACTGTCAGAAATGAACAAAGCTGGCAAAGACAGACCACAAAGCTAAGACAAGAAGCTCTGTAGAGAGGATGATGACTTAATACAATTTCTGAGTTTCTGTAGGACAGAGGTGTTCCCAGGTTTTGGGACAGGAACAAAATTGCAAGATTGATAAGATGAAAGGGCTGCTTACACAGAAAGTAAGCAAAGCACAGCACGCACAGTGGCACGCACAGGAAGCACTGTGTGTTTTTGTAGTATGTGAGGTTGTAGGAGGAAATAAAAAAAAAAAAAAAGGGGAAGTTATTGCAAATGAACAAGGAGATAAAAAATTCTGCAACAGCAAGCCTGAAATGTACTCGCTGACAACCAGGAAGTGTAGACATTAAAAGAGAGAACGTCTTTATTTTTCTGAGAAGGGAAGAGCAAAGGCATCAGCCTTTTTACTCCTGCAATGACAACCGAAGACACTAGCTGAGTCAGATATATGCTGCTTACTCAGTTTTCTACCAGATGAGGTACAGTTCCAGTGCAATCCAGGCAAACTGGTTGGCAGGCAAACAGCAAAATACAGTGCGAAAGAGCTTCCTTTCCCTCTTTCCCCTTCCTACTGTTTTCAAAGAGCTGCTGTTGTTACCCTTTAACTGCCTTTCAAGACCAAAACCAGCTCTAGCTGTCAATGTTCTGACAAACAGACAACAGTAGAGGGCACCAAAAAGCAAAGCAGGTTTCCTTGATCTTTCAAGAGCTTAGTAAAAAAGGAACCTACCCACTCCCATGTAAAGCTGAAGAGTAAAAAAAATTAAAACCATCCTGTTAAGTCATAAACCTACTCAAGTTTTGCCCACAGCAGAACTTAAATCCTCCATATTAGATTATTTAACTTGATATGCATACTTAAACAGAGAAGGAAACCACAAGTTCTATTTCTGTATGAACAGATTAAGTCAAGCCTGTATGTTCCAGAAATCTCAAGAATCACTCCTCCAGAGTCAAAGCAACTCTCTGGCTCAAAACGGGAAAAAAAGAAATTTCACATCTTTCCTATTCTTGCCTTTTAAATCCTTCAGGGGCGAGGAAGTGGAGGTGGTAGAGCTACATGAAAAGATTAAGTAAGAGAACCTTTATAAGCCCAAGACTTGCTCTGTACAATCTAATTCTCATTAGATTCACTAGCAATTCAGTCCATGTAATTTCCATGAACAAACGTGTATGACAGCTCTGACATTCAAAAACACTACAACTTCATAGCACAAGACTATAACTTAACAGTAGGTGTGAAGAAGTAACTTCTCGTCCTAACCACACCATTTTTATACTCGAGTAAGACCTGGCACAGAAACCACTGTAACTCAGCAAAGAGTTTAAAAAGGAACAATATCAACAATGTCACTTTAAATCATATAAATTTTGCTCCCATTATAATGTCAGTAATATCTTTTGAATACATATTGAAAAAATGTATCCCGACGAGCTGATGCATAAACTTGACAAATCACCACAGTACTTATGCCACTAATATCAGCTTCTGAGCCAAAAACCTATCTTTCAGAAAAAGAAAAGACAATTATTTACGGTGACTACCACACCACTGCAAGTACAAAGCAAGGACTGATCAATTTGCAACTTTTAATTAACTTTTGTTAATTAAAAAGACTCACAAAGTGAATCAGACGAGAAACAAATAAAGTTTACTCTCTAAGTCTGGGAGACGAAAGTAAGATTCAGAAAAGAGACTCAAGAGATCTCTCATTTTTGAGACCCTTTGGTTTACATACCACTTCCCACAATTACCACTTTTCACATGTAATTCTCCTAGTAACAGCTTTCTAAAAAGCTTCTTCACATTGTTATTTTATGTTTGTGTAGGTTTTGTTTTTTCCTCAAGATTTGATGATTAAGAAAGACCAAAAACATTATCCTTAGCCATTATATCTGCCAGTTAATCTGTCTGCTCTTCTGTCTCATACTGAATTCTCATGACTGCACCCTCCTCTCTCTTCCTGCATATGATGGTATCCAAATGGACTTTTTCCCTCTCTCTCAGAACAATGAGTCTCTGATACCATGGCTGCAATACCCCCTTGAAGGTAAGAAAGGTAATGTAACACAGTGCTGTGAATTAAGGAGTCTGTTGTGCCAGGAGACTCCTCGTAGATAAATATCATAAATTTGTCAACTGAAAACAAAGTAGTGGCTTCAGTGAATGACATTTAGGAACAAGCAGATGAGCAGCAACCTAATCAAGCAGTAAGAAACATCTGAATAGGGCAGACTACAAGTAGTTGTGTTCACATTACCATTCCAGTTGCCCCACTACACGCGTGAACTTACAAGAAAATACTAATCTGCTTCAAGTAATACCTCCAAAAATTTGCTTCAACATGCAAATGCCATATGTTCATAAACATTCTCAACTTACAGTTCAATGAACTTCTGTATAAGTAATGACTAAAGTACTTGCCCTAAAGAATTACAACTTAAAACGGATGTTCTAAGTAAACAGCTCAGTGCACAAAAACACAACCCTTGAGAAAACAAGAGGCATCCTTCTGGTCTAAGTCATCATCATCTGGTATAAGTCATTAAAAAAAAAAAACAACTCATTTGTGTTATACAGGAATTAACTCATATCTATTGAAAAAAAATAAAGCCGTAACACATATGCTTGCCAACATCAACGTTGCCAACATCAACCACTTTTTTTGACTCATTTAAGGGAATTAGAGACACCTGCAGGTTTCATTTGACTGTATGGAGAGGAGGACGTTTAGTGCTTCAGAGAGACACCGAACCCGCGCGTCCTGAGGGCAGCACACAGCGACCAAGCCCTGGAAAGCCAGTTCATTTTTGGGTTCGGGCTCTACCTTTTGCCAAAGCAGATGGAGCACCTTTAACAAGACCGATAACTGCGTCCCTCCCCCGCTCCCGTCCCCCGCTTCCCGGGCCGCCCCACGGGGGCCACTCGGGCCCCTTCCCCTCCNCCCGGCCCGGGCCCGACCCTGCCCCTGGCGCTTCCGGGAGCGCGCCCCGCGCGCGGGGCTGACGTCACCACGCGGCAGGCGCGGCGCGCCCTTTGTCTGCGCCGGTACGGCCACGCGGTCAATGCGCCTGCGCGCCAGTGGCCCCGCCCTCCTGAGCGGGCCCGCGCTCGTCCCGTTTTAGTTTCGGTTTGCCGGGAACGCGGCCCCGACCCGGGGCAAAGAGCTCGGGTCACGCCGCCCTCTCGGCCACAGCACGGCACGGACTGCTGCCTCACGCCGCCTTACACACCCCCAGCGACGGCGACTCCGCCACCTCCCTGGGCAGGCCGTTCCAATGTTTAACCATCCTTTCTGTGAAGAAATTCCTCACAGTGTCCACCCTAAGCCTCCCCTGGCTCAGCTTAACGTTATATCCTCTCGTCCTGTCGCAAGAAGGGCCCGACCTCCGCCTGGTTACAACCTCCCTTCAGGCGTTGCCAGAGGAACAGGATCGGCTTCTCCAGCGCTGCTCACCCAAGGGAGCAAACGGCGCCAGGCAGAACCGGCTTACTCAAGCTATTCCCCTTAAATAAAATATCATCACCCGATTTTTTACCTTTCAAACCTCCCTCCGCTCTCTACGTCAGCCTAACTAAAGACTTCCCCGAATCTGATCCAGGAAAACAAACCACCTGCTGTAGGTATAAA
>VYXB01000157.1:57283-119851 GCA_013397135.1 Pachyramphus minor
TATAAAGAATTAATGTTTTAAAGTAAACGATTCACTAGGGCATGAAAGTGGTTTAAGTCAGTTAGTGACATCCTTGCAGCTGCCAGATGCGAAATGAAAAAGGCACAAAGCTGCTCAGTAAACATATGCAGAATGGACTACGGGTGTGTGTGTAGGTGTGACAACACACCCCACGAGGAATTAATTTTATTTGTCCTAACTGGACAGGAAGAATATTTTCCAGTTTTGAAATTGAAGGGAACAAAAGAAATGTCTTCTAATATTCCCAATTTTCTATGTATTGTCCCTCACACATTCACCACAAGAGGTGCATATAGTTTTATATATCGCATATAAATAAATGTGATGGGTCCTTCGAATATCTGAATTTCTGAATCATTTTTGTTCAGCTATGGATGACTCTCATAGGCTTTTGCCTACTCTGCAACATCCAAAGTAGAAAAGAAAGTGGATCATGCTTTTTTTTGGATCAGAACCTGTAAAATACTTCCTTGAGTTGACAGCCCTCTGTATTACATACTGAGGACTTGATGTCCATCAAGAAATGCAAATGAAAGTGATTTCACAGAATCACAGAATTTTTAGGGCTGGAGCAGAACTCTAGAGATCATCCAGTCCAATCCCTCTGCCAAGGCAGGGTCACCTACAGCAGATTACACAGGAATGTGCCCAGGTGGGAATTTTAATGTCTCCATAGAGGAAGACTCCACGACCTCCCTGGGCAGCCTGTTCCAGTGCTCTGCCACTCTCAATGTAAAGAAGTTCTTCCTCATGTTGAGGTAAAACTTGTTTTGGTTTAGTGTATGGCCATTGCTCCTCGTCCTGTCACTGGGCACCACCAAAAAGTTCAGGAACAGGAAATTAGTAGTAAAGAAGCAGAAGATGTACTAAGTATAACTGGGAAATTCAAAGGTTAGAAATAGTGAAATAAAACATGTAGCTATGTATTTTGGCCAGAAGTACCAAGCAAAAATAAATTCCTTACATGCTATAAGAAAACAAATCTAATAGCAGTAATAGTATGAAAGTAAAATAAATGAAAATAAGTTAAAAAGGAAAAAAGCAAGGTAAATATTTGAAAATAATAATTCCCAATCCCTTAGTGGTAGTGAAAAAATTCCACTGGAGAGCCCCCAGAGTGTTTTGTTTTTTTCATTACTACTTGGTGGCCAATTTGGTCTATAAGTGCATGACAACCAAGCAATAGATTACTTGATGAGATCTCTGAAAAGCGATGTCACAAGAATAGTTAAGAGTTGCATCTTTGGAGTTTCTTTTCAAAATGAGAAATCATCCTTTAATGGAAGCACACCACCAGTGAAACAACCACCCAAAGGACAAAAACATATTTTTAAAGCTAAATAAATTGAGTATGATTGCAAGGCTCTGCAGGATGATGTACTTGCAATTATGTCTCCATTTAAGACTAATAGGAATGAGCATTAAAGCAAAGTAACATACCAAGGAATAACAGTTCCTTCTTGTAAGTACTTTTCCATAAATGCTGTGCTCTATAAAGAAATTTATTCATTTTTTTCATTTAATATTTATACTTCTAAGAAAAATCAAGGAAATTACAAATGCGAAAAAGGATTCCCTCAACTCACGCACCAAGGTTTAAAAGCTCCCACCTCCAAAGCAACAATTATTTTTAAATAAATCTCAACTGGATTCACTTTGCAACACCAAGTAAAATGTGAAACTTCCTCTGTATCTAAGCAATATTTCATTTTTTGTAAGACAAGAGGAACTGCTTTTGGTGCTATGAAATTAAACAGGTTCTTAGTACTGCCATAATGCTCTCAACAATGACACACTCCTCTTGATTCAGTGAATCCACACATGAAAAATCTTAGACTTTCGTTTCCTGCTGATGTCACTGAAGATGAATTCAAGATTCTCATATGCCAAGTCAACAAAATCAAGTAATTGGGGTGGAAGCCTGGGAATTGTTTTCATTAAGATTGCAACATTCCTTTAGCATGTGTGGTGTAGAACTTTTCTCATGCTGTTGTCCAGAAAATGAAGACTGGGCTTTTGGAGAAACTACTGTAAAATACATGCAGATTGCCAGTCAAACACTAACCTTTACATTTCTCCTGAAATGCAAAAGCTGGTTACACATAGTCAGGCAATTACTTTGCTGAAACATGCCTATTGACTAACCAAAGATATGTCAAAGTATTCTGAAGGTATGCTTTATAAAGTTTCTAGAATCCATAAAAAAAGGCCCAACACTTAATAAATTTGTAGATAAATACATCAATTAAATCCTGCATTTTTTTCTATATAATGATATACACAGAAGTTCACAGAATATTCTGAGTTGGAAAGGACCCACAAGGATCATCAAGTCCAACTCTTAAGTGAATGGCCCGTACAAGGATCAAACCCACAACCTTGGCTTTATAAGCACCATGCTTTAACCAGCTGAAATAATTCCAGGGTTATTCCTACTAAAATAGGAACAACTGCTATCTCTCAGTAATGGCAGAATAAATTAGCACTCTGATTTTCAAAGTAATTCACAGTGGAAGCTAATAACCATTTCAAAAACTGACACAAGGAGATAGGCATATGTGAATACAAGCAGTAGAGAATTGCAATTGTACCTGAGTACTGCAAACAGCTGCTTTTGGGAAGCACTACTTATAATTAAAAAAACCCACAAACATATATCCATTTACACAAACCGATCAAAAAAGAAAACAAATAACCAAACACAACAAAACCCAAATCAATCCAGGGGCATCCAGAGGGTCATGGTCAATGGACATCAGTGACAAGTGGTGACCCTCAGGGGTCACCACCCTCAGGGCAGCAGTGTTATTTGATATCTTCATTAATTACATAGACAAACAAATTTTGCAGATGACACCAAGATGAGCATGTGATTGACAAACCTGAAGGAGGGATAGCATCCAGAGGGACGTGGACCAGAGCCCACAAGAAGTAGGCCCATGGCAAACCCATGACATTTAAGAAGTGCAAGGTGCTGCACTTTGGTTGGGGCAACTGTGGTGGATGAGGGGCTGGATGTGACCTGACAATGTGCACTTGCAGTCCAGAAAGCCAATTGTGTCCTGGGCTGCATCAAAAGCAGCGTGGGCAGCAGGGAAAGGGAGGGGATTCTGCCCCTCTGCTCTGGTGAGACCCCACCTGGAACACTCTGCAGTCCAGCTCTGGGGTCCTCAGCACAGGAAGGACATCAGCCTGTCAGAGCAAGTGCAGAGAAGGGCCACCAAGTCAGTCAGAGGAATGGAGCACCTCCCCTATGAGGAAAGGCTGAGAGGATTGGGATTGTTCAGCCTGCAAAAGAGAAGGCTTTGGGGTGACCTAATTGTGGTCTTCCAGTACGTGAAGGCAGCCTACAAGAAAGATGGAGAGTTTTTACAAGAGCATGTAGTGACAGTACAAGAGGGGATGGCTTCAAACTGAGAAAGAGTAGCTTTAGACTAGATATTAAGAAGAAATTCTTTACTGTGAGGGTGGTGAGGCACTGGAACGGGTTGCCCAGAGAAGCTGTAGATGCCCTACCTCTGGAAGTGTTGAAGGCCAGGATGGATGGGGCTTTGAGCAATGTGCCCTAGTGGAAGGTGTCCCTGCCCACGGCTGGGGAGGTTGGAAGCGGATGATCTGAGGTCCCTGTCATCCCAGGCCATTCTATGATGCTTCTACAATCTGGTTGGTCTGTACCTGCCAATGACACTGAGTGCTATTGCTCTAACTTCTTTCTTAAAACATGAGCACAGAGTTCAGTGACACATCTGAGAAGAGTACAGATAGTCTGTTCTGAGGACTGTTTACTGTATTTCCAAATAAGTGGTTATTTTAACCAAGGGATCAACTAGAATGTCCTATAAAATCAAAGGCAAACAGCTTCATGTATTCTCACAGAAAAATCAAAACTCTTACCAAATAAAAGTGGCATCTGCGGAAAAACACGTCTTTGAAATAGAGCCAAACCCACATTCTTTCTGCTTTTTATACTAGTTCTATTTTAGTAAACTTTTACAGTTGGGAGTTCTCATTTGGTGCAGAATTAATCCCAGTGATGAAGACTGTTTTCTTTCACCATCTTTAAATATGCAAAAAACTAACATTTGGCTCAGTTCCTCTATTGATATGGAGGCAGGTGGTGTGTCAAACAACCAATCTTCTGAAATTTATACAGGGTAAGCTGCCACCCTTTCCTATTCCCTCCCTCCAGACCAGTGAAGCACCCAAAAGACTGAATATCCAACAAGACTTAAACCAGTTTTAATTACCTTGTGTAGTGGCTTTCTGTGGCTGGGTTTTGGTGGCAGGGGGGGGTAGGCTACAGGGTGGCTTGTTAGAAGCTGCCAAGAGCTTCCCCTGTCCCGTGGAGCCAGTGCCAGCTGCTCCAGGACGGACTTCCTGCCACTGGCCAAGGTCAAACCAATCAGGAGTGACAGTAATGCCTCTGTGATAACATATTTAAAACCAGAATGTTGTGGCACAGAAAGAATTCCAGCCAGGGAAGAGCGGAGTGAGAACATGGGAACAACAAGATAGACACCAAGGTCAGTGCAGAAGGAGGGGCTGGAGGTGCTCCAGGCGCTGGAGCTGAGGCTTCTGCAGCCTGTGGTGCAGCCCATGGTGGGGCAGCTGTGCCCCTGCAGCCCATGGAGGAACATCGGGGTGCAGAGACCCCCCTGCAGCCCATGGAGGAGCCCATGCTGGAGCAGGTGGATGCATGAAGGAGGCTGTGACCCCATGGGCGGCCCAGGATGGAGCAGGGTCCTGCCAGAGACCTGCAGCCTGTGGAGAGGGAAGCCCACGCTGGAGCAGCATTTTCTCAGGTAGGGCTTGTGGCCCCTGTGGGAGACCCACATTGGTACAGCTCATTGGCGAGGGACTGCACCCCATGGAGGAGGGACCCACGGGACAGCAGTGTGGGAAGAACTGCTGCCTGTGGGACGGACTCGCACCTGAGAGGTCCATCAAGGACTGTCTGCCATGGGAGGGACCCCACAGGAGCAGGGGAAGGATTCATCTCTCTGAGCAGCAGCAGAAACGACAGCTAACTGTAAGCCCCATTCCCTGTCTCCCTGCACCGCTGGGGAGGAGGAAGGAAAACATGGAAGGAAGAAGAGATGGGGGGAAGGTGGTTTTTCAAAGGTTATTTTATTTCTCACTCTTTTGCTCTTATCCTGTTAGTAATAATTTCAGTTAATATCTCCACTTTGAGTCAGTTTTGCCCATGAAGATAATCAGTAAATGACTTCTCCCAGCTCTTATCTCAAGTCATGAATCCTTCACTGTTTTTTTCTCTCCTCTGTCCAGTTGTAGAGGGAGAGTGAGAAATGTCTTTAGTGGGCACCTGGCATCTGGTCAGGGTCAACCCACTACACCTTGATATGAAATAAAAATAAGGGAAGACAATTAGTGTAACATAGAGGTCATCTTCCATGTAATAACAGAAAAGAAAGAATGGTTAGGTTGGTGTATGAGAATGGTGACAGATGCACAACACCCCCAAAACAAAGCAGTGAATACTGTTGAAAATAGTTAAGCAGTTAATCAAGTGGAAACTTAAAATAATGTTGGCCATGTTCTGGATAGCATGTCTGAGCAATACCTGTAGACTGAACTAGTCCCCAAATCTAGGATGGTACCTAAAAAATAAAATTAAACTAAAAAACGAAACCAACCCAACAAAAACTGTCAGGAAAACACAAACAAACAAACACACACAAACAAACATACACACAGAAAAGATCCACAAAACTGGACGAAAGAGTGAAAGGGAAAAAGAAAAAAGGCAGTAGAGCAGTAAAAGAATCTTTCTCTGAAAAGAAATCTAGCTCTAAGGTATGGAACAACTATAAAATTAAGTTACTCCAGAATTTCCAAACACAAGGATTTGTGCACTTAGTTAGGCACTGCTATGCAGGTCACATTTCACTTCCAAAGAAAGATTATTTAGAATTTGACCAATACATGCCCCTTTTCAGGCATGTCAAGCCCAAAAGTTAGTTTACTATAAAGTGTCATACTTGCACATAATGTAACACACGTTACATGTTGAGCTAACGTTAATCAGTCTGCATTATTTACAGAAAGTAAAGCTTAAGGTAAAACCATCAACAGTAATAGAAACATGAAAGCCAGTCAGTCTCATGAGCAGTTCAATGTCGAAACTTTTTCCTTCTGTATGCCACACTTACACTACTGATGCAAATATGATTTAACATCCAGCATTCTACTGACCCAAAGCAAGGTAATCTGGGAACGCGTCAAAAAGAGGTTAAGAAAATGCTTCTACATGACTAGACAGGTTGCTACTTTAAGGCTGCACCATTGAACCGAAGATTCCTATATGTAAGAGCTTAAATTCCCAAGTCCAAAACAGGAAAATACAGCTACTGCAAATAAAAAAACCAACAACCCTTTGAACACTTAACTGGGCTTTAACCTCTGAAGCCAGAAACCACTGCTGTTCTTTATTAACTGAGGGTGTCAATATGGCAGATCACCAATATTTAGAATGGCAAAGGAATACAACCAAATATAAAAATACAATACTAAAGACAAATTTCTCATTAACTGGCTAAAAGATTGTTTGAAGTAAAACATGTATCTTGTTATGCTGGAGACAGTTTAAAGAGTAACTATGAAAACTGACTGCTATACCTGCACAACAATACATCTTTGTATAGTAAAACCAGTACATAAAAAAATCCATAATGCATATGATCTTGTGAATGAAACATTTATGTCTCACCTTGTCACTGTCATCATTACAAATGTGATCTTGATGAATTGAATGGCATTGAAACGATGTAGCAATACTACCTAGAAAAGAAAGGAGAAGAGAAAAAAAAATAATTAAAGTGATGACCCAATTGCTGTGAACACTAAAAATAAATTTAGCGAACTTTCTTTTCTCCCCACACAGAAGACAGATTTACTTGCCAAATAGCTATGTCTGATAACAGAATAAGCATCAGAGAGACATTTTACAAGAGTGCCAACAATGTCTTCACATATATTTTTTTAAAATATTTAAGCCGAATAAAATTACAGCTTTTTCATCAATCTAAAGCAAATGCAGTGAAGTCCATATGCACATATACGAATAAGGAGAAGCTACCAATTCGCATTTGGGCAATGCAGTCCTGCCCTATATCCTGTACTACAGAAAATCTTCAGTACCCTGGGTAACCACGAAACAGCAGTCTCGTTCCAGCAACACATTAAGAGCAGAAAATTCCAAGGTCTAAATTTTAATCATATCCAGTTTGCTTATAGTGGAATTTCTGCCTGTTTAAGATCTTTCCACAAGTTTCTTTATGCCTAGAAATAAAAGGGACTGTACACCCTTTCAAAGGCTTACTCCAGTCCTCTGACTTCTCTCCAAGGAGGGAGACAAACCAAAATTTGATTGTACCCAAAGAGAGTCTCAATCAGATTTACAGAACTCTTACATAGTTAGATTTTTTTAAAGATGCTGTTAATGTGCTCAGAAGCACAGGAGTGGGGTAGCTTCTATTGATGAATTTACACTTTCCTAAAATGACTCCTCCTGGCAACTACTGAGCAACACAATCATTAAAAAGCAGGGAGAATAAAACAAATCTCATTTCTCGAGCCACCACATTTCGTTTTCCTTACCAAAGATCTACCTAGAACTTTCCTCCACAAATGTTTTATGGTCTTTTATTTACAGTTTCAAAATTTTGGTAGTCTTATTCTGTTACATATACAAAAATACCACACAAAAAATTTTGTCATAAAGCTTTGTAGTTCACATGTTGTTTTGGTCCTGGACAGAACTGATCAATGAAGATAACCATTTAAGCAGGCAGCCACCCATAAGCTATTGTTTAATTTTTTTAAATTATTTCTTTAATTTTATTTTTTTTATTTTTACAAGATATTGTGATGCATCAAAACTCTGGCTTCTGAGAATTCATCTGCCCTTCTTCTGCACTAGCCTGTGCTTCTGAGAAGGCAATGTTACCTTAAAGCCACCAAAAAAGTTTAAGAAATTATGCACTGAGAAGAGAAAGCAGTCATAAACTGAATCATAGAAAAGAAAAATCATCAACTGTCAGCCTGAGGGCCTGTTCTGATTGTAACCAACAAGTCGCATAAAAATATGAAACTGATTTAGTTCTTAGGGAAACATAAAAATTGATTTTGTTCTTCTAATGGGAGGGGAGGGTGCTACAGTAGTGGAAATCACTTAACCTCAAACTGATAATTTTGGACAAAACATTACTTCCACTCTGAAAAGATACAAACAAGACTTCTGTCATCAAATTAAGTAAGAAACGACAGTAAAGTTTCTTGGTAAAACTTTTATCAATGAATGTGTGAACATTGACTTAGACATGTTAAAGACCTGGGTCCCTGAGCTCACAGTGAGTTAACTGGCCTCTTCAGACAGAATTTAGGGAGAGAAGCAAGCTGATTTTTGGACAATCATTCATTTGAAAACAGTTTATTTTCCCAAAGCACAAAGCTTCTTTCTGACTTACCACTTCAGAAAAAAAATATGTTATTTTGCCACAGAAGTCATTGTGTTGGCTTGAACAGCAGCAGAGCATGATCTACTGTGCTGACTTTTGTAGGAAAGAAAGGCAAAGAAGAAATCACTATATAGTTTGAGTTTCAAGGTTAAAAGAGAAAAAAGGACCAGTTGTAAGCTGTTCAAAATATGCAGTGTTCCCCTCCCACTTGATTTAGACTTAGGCAAAATACAAGTGTTTCACTACAAACACTCCACATGCTTTCTTGAAATTGGAATGAATTCCAGCTCAAAGTCAACCTAAAAACTCCAAGAGAACACAGTATTAAGGATAAGGCTTGATGGCGTTCTGCCCATTACCCCAGAGGCAGAACTGAATTAAAATACAACTCCTGAATTAGTCTACAATAAGAACATAGGCAAAAAATAATGAAAATAGTTAAGTTCTGCTGCATTATGACAGACACATAAAAACAGCACCTACGCTAGTGGATAATGAAAGAAATTTCCAGAGGTAGTGCAGTGCCTACATCTAACCCCAACATGACCTAAAACTTGTTCCCTAACAAACTAAGAACTCATAAATGTGGACCTTGCATTACAGGCTACGTTATACACTTTACAGATAGGCTCTTCAAGAACAGCGATCACATACACAACCTCAGTGATAAGCTGACTTTGTTATAGCTACAGTGGATACCAGCAGCAACAACACAGCTCCAACAGTAGAGTTTCCAGTTAGCAAACATAACACAGGACACCTGGGCAGCTCATCAGGTGAATGAAAAAGCCACAGCTTTAATTTTTTAACAATATCCACCTTACCAAGAAAAAAGCCAGCTTGGGTTTTATCTACATGCTTCAGTCATACTCAGCTGTTCTACAGACAAACAAATGCAGTTAGCAGAGGATATGGCCATGCTTTCTTTTTTTTTTTTTTTCTTAAGAGGATCTTTCATGGTTTCATTTTCAGTCAAATAATACCCTACAGTACAATGGCAAGATATAAGACATGATCCCTTAACTGTGAAAAGTAAAGGCTTTACAGAGGTCCTGGCTGCTTTGCATCAGTGAGCTGGCTCACCAACAGCCTCACCAAAAGCAGCCTTCCAAAAAGGGTTTATTTCACAGACAGCATTGATAATGCAGTTGCTTGAAAGGGGCCAACAGAGGTAACAGATCTGAGGACACTGACACAGAGGACTACTAACTAAAGGCTCTGCTTCACATCAGTGCAATCTATAATACTGAGTTACACAGCCAGGAAAACCTGTAGGATTTCCCTGACTTTTAAAATTTTATTTATTTATTTACACCTNACTGAGACAAACCTGAAGAAAGGTTAATCACCTTCCACCTATGTGCAAGGAAGATGAGAGCCACAATCTCAAAAGATGACCTCAGCAGCTTTCCGTAAGCATCACCAAAGAGTTTTCAAATACTGTTTAACATGTTAACAATGCTAGAGGACTGAAAGGAACTATAAAGTCAATTTACAGTGCCCTGTCTGCAGGTAGTAGACAGACACTCAGTTAAACTACCTTCATATCCCCAAATTTACAGGGAATTTCAGACCAGTTCAAGACTAATTGCACCTCAGAGTTAGCAGATCCTAGGGCTACTACAATCAAAGTTTGAATTCTGATTGAAGCACTATCTCTGCTACAAAGAAAAGGGTGGGAAAAGTGCTGTAAAGACTCCTACGTAAATGACAGAACATGGCATGAGGGCCAATGCCCACAGCACCTTCCCAAACACACTTCCTTGCTGCTGTGTTCAGGAGATGCAGCTGTGAGGTCTAATGCCCATCATTTTCTCAAGAAACATCCCAGCTTGAACTCTAGGTCTCTCCTGCAATGCAAAGTAGTCTCCATGCTGTGAGAGTTGCAGGGCACTTTGTAACAGTCAGCTTTTTTTCTCAGGCTCACAGCTTCTAATACCTAGGTGACAAAACTGTAGCCTCAATTTATGCTGAGACGCTGCCAAAAGACAACAGGCATCCATGAAACATAGGATCAGCCCCTCCCCTTCACTGGTATCAGGACAGGGTAGAGAGTAACGCCCTTCAACTGGTGCACATGTAGCATGTGCTTGTGTACATATATATATGTGTGTGTGTGTATTTACATATATCTATATGCAACACACAGACACACAGAGTCCCAAAGGCTTAAGGAGAAACTTGTTTACCTTTTACCTCTTTAAACACAAATACTGTTGCCCTCCCTTTTTGAAATCAAAGTGAAATACCCAGCTTAACAGGATGACTTGAACTCTGGGAAAAACATCAGTTCTTTTGTAAAAAGCAAGAAAGATTGAGTGCTGCACTCCGCAGCTACAGGAAAGGGATTGTTTTCCTTCTAAAGCCACCAATTAAACTGAACAGCAAAAACAATCTTCAGATTCTTTTTCAGATTTAATGGGTTCTAACTAACTCGTACATTGTAATACAAAGAGAATATACATCAGGTTTGAATGGCTTGCTTCATGCTTGCCAATATTAAACCACCTAAAGACACACAATGCTAGTCCAAGGGGAAAAGAGTTGTGACTATAAACCTTTTAATTCAGTCATTTCAGAGCTACTGAAATTTGCTTAAATGAATTACACTGATTAGTACATTCACTAACACCCCTCTCCAGCACCAGTCTAATCAGGAGAAAATTTGTGTATGACACCTGTACTATTAAACCTACTTCATCTAGAGTGATGCTGTGGCTTGCAAAATAGCAAAGGCATGGAAACAAAGTCTGAATGGGATCAAGTTGAGACTCTTAATCAACTGCTCCCTTTAAAAAAAAATCAGTGAACTGAGTGGAGTATATGTATCTTCTGGTGAGATAAAGCTATGGACGGCTAGTCTGCTTGAAATGATCAAGGAAGAGATGTTAAATTTTCCATGATCTAGGAAGCTCAACTTCCAAAAAAATCATGCTAACCACTCATGCAGATTTCTATCATGTGCTAGTCAACAATGCTACTCTATCTGCAACACATTATTTAGATTTTTCTTCTAATTCAAGAGCCTTTCAACTGCAGTAAAGAAGTTACTTTACAGGTAAACAGTACACTTTGATGTTACAACAAAAACGTTAGAGGTGAGTTCAATAAATGATTCATCTACTCAGGCTGGTCAAGTAAGAAATGTCTGCAAATTAACTATATTATAACACCTATCAATTTTTTTCCCAATGCATGCAAATCTGACCATGAAGAAGAAACACGTTATGTCTTACCTGGGGGTCGCAGCTATACTAACTGCATACAATGCATACTCTCTTTTAGCTTCCACTCTTTTTTTTTTTAAGAACCCCAACAAATTGAAATTCCACTGCTTTCTGAGAGATTTGCATTCACTTTAGTTTCTGGTGTAGAAAGAATTCATTACACACTAGGAAGAGCTAATATTTTTCAGTTGTGTGGTATGGTATACCACGGTTAACTTTTAAGCAACTCCTGAGCATGGAGTACACCTATATAAGAGGCTGTAACAAAACTCTAGAAGACATTCTAGCCAGGAAGAGGCCTAAAATCACTACAGAAGAAAAAAGTAAAATGCCTCCCGAACTTCTCTCCTTCCTTTTCTCCTGCTTCTTCTACTTGTCAAGAAATCCATGCTCTTGTCAAACTGGAAACATGGGTTTGCTGGTGTTTCCTGGCTCGTGGTATCCCCGTCCACCCCCTGGCCCCAGTCAGCCTCACCTGTAAACCTGCCAGCCCCTTTTCCCCACCTCAATGCTCAGCTGAGGGATGCTGTCCTCAATTCCCAGTGAAAACTTATATCTTGTAAGCATCAGAAACCACGATAACAGTCTGCAAAAAAAGCTACCTCAGCTTTTCCTTTTTCTGCAGCTATCAGAGAAATACACAACTTGCTTAATAACTAGCAAGAAACAGCATGAAAATGACACAACCGAGAGTTCACAATGAAATCCTGGCTCATCTTTATTTCATATAAATTAAATGTACCTTCCAGTCACACTTCTGACTAAATGACACCTCTCAGACATTTTAGGAGAAAAGGAGATGAACCTAAAGGGCAGACTTTGTATTTTAAAACCTTGAAGTCTGATATATTTTAACAATGACAGAGTTTATAAAAGGAACACACAAAGTTTCTTTAATACAGCACAAAGTCTGAATACTGAGGCATGCCTCAGCTTCAAAAAGAGAGCTTATCTATAAATCAGTACTGAAGAAAGATATTTCTACCTGAGGTTTTTGCTGTGTAAATACTTCTACTTCAAGGAACATCTACTTTAATTGTATGAATTTCAAAATGGCCCTCACAGTAGCAGTCTGAACACACATCACATGAATGTACATCTACATACTCTTTACCTACGTGTTGAAATTTTTCTGTTATTTAAAAGTAGACAGTAACTAGAATTATTAGGATTCAAGCTGAACCTTTTCCAAACTATAGGGGTATGTTGTGTAAGTCAAAGATGGATTATAGTGAAACCTGGAGTTAACAATCTGAACATTAATAATGCTTAGCACAGACAAAGCTAGCAACTTAAATATTACTTAATAATAAACAGCTAGAGTAGATAGCCTGTAGATTGCGGTTTATGAACAATCATATTTCAACATGGACTACAGAACCAACCAAAACTCCCACTAAAACCAAACTGAGAGGGTGTGAAGACCACACAGCAACCACCTGGTAACAAACAGTGAACTGATGAAGAGCAAGAAGACCCCATACCCTAATGTTGCTATTGGTCCAGACTGTCAAGTGAGGGATGGGGAGTTTGGACTTCAAGTGTGTAATTGCCCAGAGACTTCTTTGTTCAGGGTCCCTCTTTTTGAGGTACCTGGATCAAGCTACCAGATATCACAACTGATTTGTGTCAATAAACCTATCTAATGGAGATCAGTGCCTAATGTCAAAGGTTTCTTTAAAACTGTTCTTGCAAATAAACTTATAATTATGGCCCCCTCACTTTGCAGAGGAAACTACTGTGGCCTAGCTGTTGCCTTCTTCCTTCTGTATTAACTTTACAGCTCCATGTTTTCTAGTGAAGAACAGGAACAACCACACTTCAGATTGGACTTGTAGCCCACAGAGTCAACCATACAGTTTCATCCCCTTCACAGCAATATGGGACAAGGAAAGAAGTCGTTCCTTTGGCAGCCACACAACTTCACCTTGCAAGGTCCCAATTCGGAAAAGATTTGGCTGTTTTTAAGTTAAATACATACCTGTGTAGAAATTTCACTTCCACACTAGAAAGTGTCTGAAGGATTCAACTCATTAGTACGTACCCTAGTTTTGCAGGTCAAATCAGATATCAAGTAGAACATCAGAAGATTTTTTTTCCCTCAACTAACAACACAGTATTACTCAATAAGCAAAGACTTTCAATAACCATAACGTATTTTAAAATTTGTATTTTCATATCTTTACAGTGCACATACAAAAGCAAGGAATGTTTTCCATAGGCTTATTGATAGCTGTTTGCTTTGCTCTGGGGATCAGCTTTTCCTGCTTATTCAAGGAGCAGTTCAGCAACAAGTCATCCAGCGAAAAAATTTACAGCATCCATACACCTTCAGGAAATTAGGTTAATGCAGAAATACTATTACACCCATAAACACAGCCCTTTACTGGTACTCTTAGCACTCAAAACATCCAGGGATGAAGCGTAACTGATGAAACTACAGAGCCAAGCATCAACAAAATTTGTTAGCAGGTTGTTAAGTCTGGTCTTAATAATAAGTCACGATTAGAGAAAAAACAACTACATAAAGTAGTAAGGTAAAAGCAGTATTTGTGTCATATAAGCTATTTAATCAAAGGGCCAAAAGGTTCCATTAGGAGGACAATCTCTATGATCTGAGACTCAGTGATCTTCCCAAATTCATAGCATTTATGAAGTTTTAATCTGTTATTATAAGGGTGTTCTAAGAAAATGCTGTCACAATTATGCATGTTTTAATAGGTATCTACTACCACCGCCCCCAATGGCATTTTAAATTTCAATTAAGGCCTACTCTAAAATAGAAATTTTAAAGCCATTTCTTCAATTTGGATACAATACAACGCTGTTTATAACATCATTCCGACTAGTTTAGCCATTCCAGTATAAAACTTCCATCACATGTATTTAATAAGCATTGTTTATACACAGAAGCTGTTCAAAGATAGATTTCATTCCAGCACAGAGTTAGACCATTCCCTCTCTGTTATCTTTGTATCCTCCTATTTCTGATGAACTAAGTTCATAAAAATCACACTGTTTCTGGCTATCTCATGGAAGTGTCAAACATGGAAGATTGCCAATAAATCAGGACAAGCAGAGCATTTAAGAATTTCGTAATCCCAAGCCCTGCATCGGACTCAAGTAGTCCCTTAGGAAAATTCCCTGTGGTTTACATTCAGTAGGGTAATGTCAAAGAATCACAGAACAATTTGGGTTTCAAGGAAGCTTTAAATACCATCTAATCTATTCAAGACCAGGTTGCTTGAAGCACTGTTCAACCTGGCCTTGAATCTTCCTATGATGGAACATCTACAACTTCTCTTCATCATCCACATGATGGCAACTGTTTGCAGTGTTTCTCCACCCTCACTGTTAAAACCTTCTTCCTTATATCCTTCTTATAATCCTAAGTCTACCCTCTTCCCATTTAAAACTATGGGGACCCCAGACCTGGACATAGTACTACAGGTGAGGTCTCAAAAGAGCAGAGTAGAAGGAGTAGAATCACTTCCCTCAATCTGCTGGCCATCCTTCTCTTTAGACAGCTGAGGACACGGTCGTGAACTGTAAATGCACACTGCTGGCTCATCTGAATTTTCATCCACCACTACACCCAAAGTCCTTCTTTGCAAGGCTGCTTTCAATCAGTTCATCTGCCAGTCTACAACGAAATTGAGGATGACACTGACCCAGGGGCAGGACCTTGCACTTGGCCTTGTTGAATCTCATGAGGCTCACAGGGGTCCATTCAATGCCATCTGGAGATGGATAACATCACTTTCACCAGGCCTATCAACTGGACCACTAAGTGTGGTATCATCACTGATTAAGATATCAAAATATACTGGTCCCAGTACAGACCCCTAAGGGACAGCATTCATAACTGGTTTTCAGATGGACACTGAACCAATGACTATAACTGTCTGGACATGGCCACCTAGCCAGTGCCTTATCCATTAAACAGTGCATTCACCAAATCCTTCTCTCCAGTTCAGCAACAAGGATGCTGTGCGGGACTGTGTCAGAGGCTTTACAGAAGTCCAGGGACATATCTGTAGCTCTTTCCTTGTCCACTGATGCAGTCACTCTGTCATAAAACACCACCAAAATGGTGATCAGTCAGGCATGATTGCCCTTGGTGAAGCCATGCTGGCTGTCTCTAATCACATCCATATCCCCTCTATGATTTGACATAGCTAACAGTAGGATCTGTTTCATGATCTTACTGGGCACAGAGGTGAGGCTGGCTGGTCAGTAATTCCCTGAGTCCTCCTTTTAACCCTTTTCAAAATGGTATTTCCAAAAGGAAGCCAAAAGTGCCTGTGGGATTATTGATTAAACATACATGAATCTGAACCATCTCAACTACTCTATGGGCATATAGAAATAAAACCTAACATATATTCCAACCTTTGTGTGAACAATTTTCCAAAAACTGACTTATTCCACAACCAGTGCTTCTTAAGGGGTGATCCACCTACACATTCTGCAGATAATTTCCGTGCTGCTGCAGACACCATGTACGGATTCAGAAGAGATTGCTACGATTGGATCTGCCAGTGAGGTACTTGAACCAGGTGAACAACGCAATCATCAGTTCCTCTGGTCTCAGTAGTCATTCTCATTAGATCTTTTCTCATAAAAGAATTATTCTGAGGTGATTTTCTGAGAAACTGACATAAACTTAAATTGCAGCTTGAAACATACTACCTCTGCTGCTCAAGCACAAAAACGTGCTTCCTCTTAAGTGCTATGTTACACGACTCTTACAAGACCTATCTACAAAGAATACTTGAGACACAAAGGTTGATGCTGTAAGATAAGCAATGTTTTATTTTCCATTCTATTCTCCCCTGCAGTACACCTCAGAGTTGCAGCTCCTACACTGGAGTTACCTCTGATCTGCAACAAAAAAAATTCAGAGTTCATTAACAAGCTAAAAGGAAACTCTTCTTCTGCATTAAAATGCTGCAAGAGATTGACACTACTGCCAGCAATCTCTGAACAGCATCTCCAGTTTATGGTGCCTGGCCCCTGTGGCAGCTTTGCCTCGAGGTTAGTCACATAGTTTCTTTGTTGTTCCCTGGAGACTGTTTCATCAGGTTTGCTTCTCTACAGGTAGAGTCTAGTAAGGGATGCTCGCACCCTGCATATGCACATTTGATGCCATTCCAGAGTGAAGCATAGCATTCATTTATACAAACATATAGTGGGGTGACATCCACCACAGAAAATACTACTCAAGAGCCAAAACACAGCAGTGCCTTTTCATAAAGAGCCTCTCCTCCAGTAAGTTCAGTATCTACTTAGAAAGAATTAAGCTTTTTTCCTCTTCTTGCCATGTTTCAAAAGAAGGCTAACAGCAAAGTAAGTAAGTAACAGCAAAGTAAGCCCAAAAGGTATCCAAACACAGTTACTTTAAAGTATACGCAAACAGCTAGAAAAGGGGAAAAAACAAGTATTTCAATAAGTCAAGGCTGACTTTTGTTGGAAGCAAGTCAATCCTAAAAGCAAAAGTAAAACTTGCAAGCCACAAAGCATTAAAAAAAAAAAAAAAAAAATCTTTTAATCTTGTCCTGGAATTCAGTTTTCATCATCTGCTGTGTGGGAGCCGGAGCAAGAGATGCAAATACCAAGCACAACTACAATAAAAGCCAGGAATGAGCAGATAAGGCCACATAGATACCCCCAACACTGCTCTATTTCTATCGTTACAGGAATTTATATTAATGGCTTTGAAGATTCAGATGTCTTGAATTTCTGAGCCTCCTGAATGTAAGTCATTTTTCAAAAGCTACCTGAAAATTCAAGCCATTTGTTCTTTGCCATTTGTAACTAGACTATTAAAATGATTTTCTTGAAATTCATTTTTTCTTGAGAATCTCATTTAATCTCTGAAAAAAATCAAAGACTATGTACGCAAACTGTCTATCAACTTTCTGGATGCAATGAATAAAGTACTTGCTACGGATTAAATGTATTGTCACCAGCATAAACCTACTATCATTACAACAAAACCAAAGGTAAAACCCCACACAAAACCAACNAAAAAAACCACCCTCCCAAAAAAAACAAAAAAAAAAACAAAAAACAAAAAAAAAAAAAAAAAAAAAAAAAAAAAAGGCTTAGAAGCACAACTTTAAACCTTAGCTTATTGCCTCCCTCCTGTTTCTTTATGGCATCACTCATCATACCCAGCATTAATTTGCACAAGGGCTGAGGTTTTTTGTTTGTTTGAAGTTTTGGTTGGTTGGTTGGCTGTTTGTTTGTTTTTTGTTTGGGGGTTTATTTTTTGTTTTTATGGGGGGTTTTTTTGAGGGGTGATGGGGTTTTTGTTTATTTGATTTTGGGTTTTTTTAAATAAAAGCCTTAAAGCTCCCACATGGCCTAGCCTAGAGAAAACTGCAGTGGTAAAAATGCTGCTGGTGCTGTCTGACTTCTGCAGTCTTTGATACAGATAGAAAACGGCAATCTAGAGCATGCCTTTATAATCAACTTTTTCCAGGTTCCTGCTTCTATTAAGAAACAATCCCAGAACCGAAATTTTAAATGTATCTCAATTATTTATTCTTTTATTTTTTTTAATTTTCATTGCATGTTCAATCTAACTATAAAGCAATGGCTAACAATGAGGTAGTGCCTACCTAGGAACTGACCATGCAAATTCTGAAAGCATGGTTATAGGTAAATGTTCAAGCCATCTCTAGGAAATTATTTCAATTTTCTCAAGGGAGAGCCAAGAAATTGGTGCGAGAAGCAAGAGTTAAGTAGTGCTCTGTTACTGTGCATGAGTTCTCCACAGTCCTCACCTTCCTGCAGCAGATCAAGCGCTTACAATTGCAACTTACACTAATAATCAGTAGGAGTGATTTGCTCAGACAAAATTAAAAAGTTAATTTATATTTGACAGGTCATGAAATAACTTTCTCTCTCCCTATCTTACTTGGTCTCATTCCAGTTAGTAAGCATTTGTCCCAGTCTTGTTTCAAAGAAAACCACACTAACAATCAACATTTTATATATCTTTTTCTCACACATGCAGAGTGTAAGACCATTAGCAGCCACAGACACCATACTAACTTCTTGAAAACTCATAGAAAAAAATTTAGTAATATTTCTGTCCCCTGAACAAATCAAGCTATTATGGTAACGCGGAAGTTACTTGGGAAGAAAAGAAGAAAAGATTGACAGCACGCCTCTTTTATCCCAGTGCTGCATGTTGTATATGACAATAGAAATTTCAATTCCATAATATCACAATTTTTTTCCCTTTCTGGATATAACATGTCTCAAGCTGACAAGGTTTTCACAAAAAGAGAACCTCCTCAAGGAACCTGAACTTTATCATAAGCAGCACCAGTATCATTGTAGTCAGTAAGGCAAAGATTCTGAGAAAATAAAAAGTAAATTTGACATCTACACAGCTGAACTTTTCTCTGGAAAAACAGCTTTTAGTTTTTTGCAGTACCATTCAGTAAGTAAATTACATCAAGTTTTACAGAACAACAATTCTGTGCTCAATTGTTATGCCTTTTATGCGGAATTCCTTACAATTCCTTTTTTCTGTTCCAACTTTTAAAAGCAAGATGCACTCCCATATACTTCATCCAAACTTGGTATTCCTTTACAAGGATGCTGAGGCATCTCCACAGCTCCCAGACCCTAACATCCCACTTACTCTTATCCACACTATGCTCATTTGCAAATGCAAAACCTTTTTGTTCTACACTATCTATTCTGAAGAACATCAACTCGTGTACACGAAGTCCTCAGTTTTAGTTATTACACACATAACCCTGCTAATAGTTAAAACTACAAGTAAATCAGCCAGCAGCCAGATTCACGGAAAACATCAGGTTTTTTGCTTTCAATTTCCAGCATTTTTGGAATGAGATTTCTTTTTTGATGATTTTGAGTTTTAAACACTCTTCTTTTCTCTAATTTAAACAGACATCCATGGGGGTGGTAAATCAGAACAATGGCACAAAAGTCCAAGCCTCTGCCAGCCTTTCAAATCCAAAGGGCACATTACATAACTAGAATTTTTTTAATTAAGGAGTACCCCAACAAACTCACATTTAGGACCTTTGTTCCCTGTTCTGTCACTATAAGCCTTGGTAAAAAGTCTTTAAGTATTGAAAGGTCACAATAAGGTCTTCTCCAGCCTGAAAAACCCTAAGTCTCTCAGCCCATCCTCAGGAGCGGTGCTCCAGCCCTCTGCTCATTTTGGCCCTCCCCTGGATCTGCTCCAACAGGTCCATGCCTTTTGTGCACTGAGGCCTCCAGACCTGGACACAGGTGGGGTCTCACCAGAGCAGAGTAGACGGGCAAAATCAACTCCCTCAACCTTCCAGCCATGTTTCTCTTTAGGCAGCCCAGGATACTGTTAATTTTCTGAGTCAAAATGCATTTCAGTCTGTCCTGGATCTTGGAGATTGCAGAACACATTTTCTGAAGTCTTCCCAAATGTAATACTGGAAAAATCCTACCTCATGTGTCACATTTTTGGAAAAAACCTATGAACAACTGAATGCTATCTTTGTTTTTTTCAGGGAACTACTGCACTCTTACCAGGTCAGCTATCAGGGAATTCATCACATACTTCATCTACAGAAAGAACTTCTTTTTCAAGTAAACACCAGACTCTGATTTTTTAGACCTTCAATTTCTAATTCAATTTCAAAATTTTAAAAAATCACACAGATTACATTCATTTTTCTCCCTATCAATCCTCCCTGTATCTGTGTGAAAAGGCAGCCAGTCAACATTCAATGCACATTACACCAAACACCATGTTCCTGTCGGTCAAAACTATTCACCTCACCAGATCATTTCTTTAATTGTTTTCAGAGCAGATAATTCACTTTAGATTCTCCAACAATACCAACAGACAGAAACACCCTTCTGAATATGTGGTATAGAAACAACCATGCACCTCAGGATGGAGGTGGAAAGCTCCTAGGGTTAACTACACTTCTTTTTCAGTGCAGGCAGAACGCCCATGCTGCCCTATTAAGTATTGCAATTAGCCAACTTTTTAGTAGCTTTGAATGATGTATTTTAATCATTACTTTCACACAATGTTGCCTTTTCCCTTCTAAAAACACAGAAATTGTTTGGCCTATCCACATTTCACAGGCTATCAAGTCTTAGCAAGTTCATTCGAAGTTAACAGAAGCACTCTTTTGATACATATCCAACCCCAAGATTAGAAACCTGTCAGCCATGGAACAGGTAAATGAGAGCAAATGGAGAAACTACACAAAAATTTTATCTTCACGTTTATTTTGCTTTTATTAGACATTACGAACTCTAGAAAGGGAACTCTGGAAGCTTTGCTACTTAAGAACAAATGGACAATCTTGTCCCAGTGCTAGTCAATAGCAACTCTGTCTGGAGTGGTCACAGAACACAGCAGTTAATTTCTCCTTCTTTGGCATTGCTTGTCCAGTTCATAAGAACCAACAGTTTTGACACCCCTGATGTGCAGGTTGCATGTGGATGGTGTTGGCTATAAACAGTGACATATCCATCCTTCATAAATTTGCCCAACCATTCTCAGTTCTCTGCTTTTCATAACAAATTTGAACTTCACACAGATTTGCCTTTCTGATGATCCTTGCATTTTCCAAAACTCACCCAGAGTTCTCAACAGAAAAGAATCTCTTTTTTTTTTTTTTTTTTTGAAAGAGCGCATTAACAAAATTAGTTCTGATGAA
Organism: Pachyramphus minor; assembly: GCA_013397135.1. Lineage (NCBI taxonomy): Eukaryota > Metazoa > Chordata > Aves > Passeriformes > Tyrannidae > Pachyramphus > Pachyramphus minor. Next base: position 78,710 of record VYXB01000157.1, read on the forward strand.
CATGTTATTCTGAAATCACTGCAGTTAATATCCATCAGAAAGGTAATTTACCTTTCTGTCAGGTACCTATTCAAGCAACACAAGCTGGGTTGCACCCATCTGTCTGTGTTAAAAATGTGGAACCAAATCGCCAAACATTGCCACGAACAAAACTAATAGGGTGGATACTACCAAGGCTAAAGGTTAGGTCCCTTTTGCTTCTGTAAAACATGCAGTATACTGGCAGTTTCTCATTAATTCACAGCACACAGAAAGATTCTTTCATCTGGAGATCTCCTGAGACTCAAAGAGACATAACTTTTGGACTGTACATTCAACTTAGTACAATTTTGAAAGATGAGATTACTCGGAAGTTCTCAAGAGAACATCTCCATTCCAAACCCTTTCATAACAAAGGATGAAAAATGCAGAACAATGAAATGCCACAGTAATACAATGTCCAAGAAAAGTCACAGTGGATCAGTATGAAGATTGTACACACAACCTTGGTTACAATCCCCGATCCAAGGAAGAGTCTTTGAACACCAGAGTCTAGCACATAAAAATATATAAATTTAAATTAAGACACTGAATTTAAACTTAAAGTTATTTTCAAATGTACTTGAAATCGAAACCTAAGAATGGAGAAAAAAAAAAGTAATTGAGTATTTCAAAGGGTGTATGTTAGTCCTGAAGATTTAAGATCAATCATGCCTCTGAAGGAAGTTTTTTGCCAACCAAATAAAGTCAGAAATGTTTGGGGTACTCTTTCAAAAGTTTATGCCTTTTTTTTCCTCTTTCTGTTGAAAAGAGTTTACTAGCTTACTCATTCAAAGTTAGGAAATTTATGACAAATTTTAGGAGAAAACAATCTAATTTTTACATATTGGAAAAAGAAGGCAAAGTGTAAGTGAATACTAAATCACTAGTTCTGCAAATAATACACATCAAGAAAAAAATTGTTACACTTGCATCTCCTCAGAAGAACTTATTTTACCTTTTTGATTTTCCAAAGTTGCTTTATTCTCAGCACACTGACATGTTAACACATCCGCCTTTTAAAACTGTTTTAACAAGCTTGTTGTCTAATTTCATTATGCTTCTATTCAAGAGGAGCAAAATGTCAATGAAGAAATAAAAACTAATTTTGTTATGGAAAACAAAATAAACCATGCGATTTCACAAAAGACTATAACACAGAACATGAGAAGCCAGCAAAATGTGCAGCTACATAAATTGCTTAAATGTGCCTGTCAGTCACCTCCTTTCCTCAAAAAATTTAGCAGAGTTCAAATGTTATACTCAGTAAGAAAACAGTTATTGACTAATAAGATTCAAGTTTTCTTTAGATGAATGCTTCAAAGTTAAACTGAAAAACATAAATCAAAAAGCTATCCTACTTGGCAATTTGAGTTAATTAAAACCAACCATCAGTTTCCATGTGAAGATACTTTTGTGGTGGTCTGTGGGTTTTGCTTGAGGCTTTTTACCCCCACGTTAAAGGTGGACAGAAAGCAGGAACAATTTTTATTAATTCAAAAGAAGCAAGACACAAAGCACACTGGCATAAACACATGCTAAGTAAAACCAGCAACAAAGTAAGAGACATCTTATTTTGACTTACAGCAGCTTTTTTTTTTTTTTTTAAAGGTATGAAGTTGCAAAACCTGAGTAGATTGTTTCTCTGAAATGCAAAGCAGCTTGCTGATTTATTGCTGGGGTGGGTGGATTCTGGAAGCACCTCTGGATAAACAAAGGACCATTGAATGGAGCAATCATGAGGCCACCTTCAAGTGACTACAAGTTGAATATTGAAAATGGTTGTATTAAAATATTTAAACTGTTAAACAGGTCAAATATTTAGCTTGTAGATGACTGGCACCTCTCCCCATGCATCCATAGTCTTCTCAGACATTGCTTAACTCCATGCTTAGTAGTCACCAACTCACCAAAAGGAATACCACCTGAAAAGCTGCCTTAACTTTACCAAGCTCAATTGTAAATTGTCTCACTGGGAACAATTTTGATCAAAGTTGCCACAGTACAACTCTCTGGTAAGAACAATAGAGTATATCCACCTGCCTCCCCCCACCTACTGTAACAGAGGAGTAGCATGAGAACAATACCTTAAACAATTGCTTTTTCTTTTCTTAAGCATCAAAAATATGATTGATATAAGGAAAAGTTTTTTCTCTGTCCAAAAGACTGCATCTACTTTAAGTCTATAATCTAGAGGAATTGACTAACATAGATTTCCCAATGCAGAACTGTCCTTTGATGTAATTAGAACAGTCTCGGCACTTCACTGTTCTTAGGAAAAATAAAGGGTCAAAAAATCAAGCAGCCACAAATACTTCATTCACAAAACATGCATTGCACAGTTTCCCTGTGAACATTTCCCAGTGCTGTTCCACTTTGCATGGCAAGGAAACTAGAACACATAGTAAAACTGGGAGTGTTATAGTTTGTACTGGACAGGCTTACCAGATGTTAGGCAGAAAGCAAAGTGCCTTCAGCTACCAAACAAGTAAACTAAAATCCTAAAGGGACTACAGAGAGCTCACTTTTTTATTTCATTAAATGTGTGTGTAACTACATCCCTCTGTTGAGTAGCCTGTGCATCTTGGGAGTTGCCTGAACACAGTGCACAGGAGGGAGACAAATTGTCATCATCATCATCATGGCTTGGCTTCGCAAACAAAGATTTTGAAGGGCTCTACCCGCGCTTCCTACAGGCACGAAAATTTGTGTCACTACGTGACACAAATTGTAACTTTATTACTTTACCACCAGCTTTAAAAGACCAAGGCAACACATAAGCATGAACATAAATTAAAAATAAATCATATACACTATTTTTATATGAGATTGAGGCAGTTTTTACTGGCACAATATGTTTTTGCCAATATAAACTGCCTCAGTGCTGTAAACTTGGTTTCCTAATCATGCCAGTGGACTCATTCTAGCTAAATTCTTGTCATACAACACCCTGAGGACTCACTACAAAACAAAGTATTGTTGATAGTCCTACTCCAGCTTTCTCTCCACAATCTAGACTCTAAAGGCCACTTAAGAGTACAAAAGGTTCACCTGCACTTTTCCAAAACTGTAGAGCCTAGCAAACAAAACCATAACGTCAAGCAGAACTACCTACAACTATATAGTAAGCATCTGCTGAATAGGCTTCTCTCAAAAACACCCCCTTGCAAAGTAATTCAGAAATAAAAATTCTTTTTAATCAGCTGCCCAGATCGCTGGGTCATTGCACACTGTCTGCAAGAAGGGCTGAACAGAAGGAAAACCAATGAGAAATGTAGACACGTTCACATGGCAGGAGATCCAGCCCAGGAAGGCTGAGCTGTGCTGTCAGTCTCACTGAAATCGGCTGAGAGCACGTGTAGGCAAACGGAAGATGCCAAAATCACAGCTCTGTTTTTCCACCTACAACAAACTGTGTGTGTGCACAGTCTGTTCCTGTGTTTGTGTGTTTCTAGGGAAGCATTAATATGTATTCAAATGGGTATAAAATAAATCCCCAATACATTCCCTTGACATAAGCTTTACTGTTAGTTAACAGAAAAAGATTCAAGTAAAATTTTAACACTGTGTGCACAGAATGGAAACAAATTAGATCACATTATTGAATTAATTACCCAACAATTTGCATACAAACAAAATATAGCTCCAGGACCTACAAACACTAGCCAAATCCACAAAACCTCTACTACTTGGGGTCTATCAAATAAAACTTAAATCAGTTTTTAAATTAAAAAAAAAAAAAAAAAAATGATAATCATTACACCACCAACAAGNCAAACAAAAAACCAAAACAAAACCCAAAGAAACCAAACAGTAGCATTTCATTGGACTCTGGCCAGGAATGCCACGTCCTATTGCCTGCAGTATGTTTTCACTGCAAAGTAATAAATTTCCATGGATGAGGTTATAGTGTGAGCAGCAGCTTCCAACTACAGCACCGGTAATGGGAACAGATTTTAACACATTCCATCCAACTGTTAATTCTATTTTAAGATTTGAATTTAGTAACCAAACTCTCTTCCTTTTCTTCTCTTTCCTTTCTTGAAAAGTCTTTTAAAAAAAGCAAAACCAATGTTTTAAAAAACCAAAACCAACAAACAACCCAAAAACCCCAAACCAACGGAAGATTTTGGCAACGGAGGTACCAGTGATTGCAAAGGGTAGAAGATAGATGGTGTAAATGGCTAAATGATGTGATGCTTTCCACTTACTTCCTTGTATGGCAGCATTACTCAAAGCAATACATCCATCTTTCTTTCTTAAACTCACCTCTTCTCCAACTGGAAAGGGACCCTTTGTTCTACAGATAAGTGAAGAATTGGGGAACAGCAACACAAAGAGTAAAGGACCCTGAGTGATGGGAAAAAGAGGCACTTCAGGAGCAATGGTACAGGCTGAAGAGGCTCCTCTCTGAAGCGTACACGCAGAAACACACAGTCTGAGAACATGCAAGAGAAGTGACAAGAGCTGCATCCAGTCACCACACAACGTGACTGGAATAACTGAGACAGGGCAGGAATGACTGAGTTGTGAAGGACAAACACATTCTTCAGGAAATGCAGACAGGGAAGATGAAGGTGAAGGATGCCTTTATGCAAAAGACCATTTTGGATGTGTGGAGCTCTTTCAGGGGACAACTACTGGGTGAGAGCTTGTGGGTCCACATCAGGATGTGAGGAAGAGCGGCATCATGACAGAAAAGGCTTTCTAACAGACCTCCGATGTAGATGAAGCACCCTAAACAACTTGAGAATTGTTCTTGAGCACAGCCTTGGTTCTTGTGAATTATTTTAATCTCCCTGACATCTCCCTGAGAAACAACAGAGCAGGTGGAGACACACACTGGCGAGGAGATTTCTAGAAAGAATATCTTCTTAATATAGGTACTGGACAGGCTAACCTGGGCCAGTGTACAGCTAAGCACAGCTGCTATTTCACTAGCCGGGAAGTACCAATTAAAGATATAAAAATCACTGGCAGCCTCAGTGGTAGTGACTATGACATAGGGACTTCTAAATCCTGAGGGCAGACAGGAAGATGAGCAGTACAATGCAGACTGTGGACTTTGGGAGAGTAGATCTGGGAAGTGATAGGCATGATCCCATTGCAAGCTGTAATGATGGGCAAATGATAGATAATATCATTTAAAATATATAAAAATAGAAAGCAGATAGATCTTTGAGGACATTCTCCAAACATGGGAACAGTCCAGCCCAACACTCAGGAAATCAAGTAGATGTATCAGGAGACCAGCCCAGCCTAGTAAAGGACTCATTGTGGAACTCCACTGCAAAAAAGCAGTATATAGGAGGGGAAAGTGAAGTTAGGCTACAAACGAGGAATTTAGAAACATTGCCTGAGCATGCAGGAATGGTATCAGGAAAGGCAAAGCTCAGCAGCGGGTAAGATAAGACCTACAAGCATCAGAAGGATAACAATAAGAGTTTCTACTGCTACATGAACAGTAAAAGCCTGATCACTGAAAATAAGGGATAGGTACTGAATAGTGTAGGTGATTTACTGTCAACAGAAATAGGTAAGACAGAGGTACTTGGTGTCTTCTTTGCCTTTGTTTTTTACCTGCAAGGTCCTTCAGGGTCTGTTCTTACAGACAGGGCTCAAGGAGATTCAAAGAATAGCCATCAGTTGATGATGACTTAGAGATTATCTAACAGAACTTGATCCATACAAATCCATGGGATGAGACCTGCTGAACCCAAGGGGACTGAGAGAGAATAAGAATGCCATGCTAAGGCTCGCTCTTTTTCTCACATGTGAAGTAGCATGGAGACTGGGGAGGCCCTTGGTGACAAGCAAAAAGCAAATGTTACATTAACCTTAGGTAAAAAAAAAACATAAAAGGCCAGAAGGTCATTAAGGGAACTGCAAAATGGTCAGACATACTTCAATCCTCAGGGAAATCATGGAACAAGTGAGTTCTCACCAAGCATGTATCTGAACATGCAGATGGAAGGTGACTGTGCTCCTGTAGTTCTCACTCTAATGTTAGTCACCAGGCAGAAAGTTAATATGGAATCTCACATGTATCTGTAACTGCAGCTGAAAGAAATTAACAAAACAACCTAAGGAAGGATGAGAGAGGAGGATCAACGGGATTCAAAGGCACACACCTCTAACTAGAAACCTCCAATTAAGAGCTGGCTGTGGAAGTATAAATCCAGATTCTAAAGCTCATATTCACTTTGAACACCTTTTTAAAGCAAATTTATAAAACAACAACAAAATGAGACAAATATCCAGGAAAGACTATTTTTAGAGATACAAGTTTACTGCAAGTTCTAAAGTAAAAACAACCAAAAATCTCCATTAGAAGCTCATACAAATCTCAAGTAGTTAGAAAACAAAATGCTCTTTTAATTGTCAAACTGTCAGTATTATTTCAAGCCAATCTATTTGCAACTGAAATCCACCAACATACGAACCACAACACATCTTCTGAAACAGGAAATATTTGCAGATGTTTCTGAAAATTATTGTTGAAGTTCCCTCTGGCAGCTGTAGGTACCTTGAAGAACATGCTGGAACCGAGAGGCCCTAAGCATCAGCAGCCTCCCTAATCCCAAAGCATGACATGACAGTACTCCTTGCGTTCTGACAAAGACCAGACCTCAGAGAGAAGAGGCTTGCATTCTACAAATGTCAGCCGCTTCCTCACTACAATATTATTGTCCAGAAACATTCACTAAAACTTTCTGAGCAATCTGCAGTTTCATAGACATCCTCTCTTATTCCACCTCTACATCATCCTGCCTGTGTATCATACTGGCTTAAAATTACTTACTGAAAATCCATGATCATATCACTGAGAACTGGTGGTACAACATCCCTTCTAAAGTCTCTCCCCAACTCCTACCTAGGTCTGTTATATTCAAACACCTCCCTAGAAGCCAAGCAAAATTTTCCAAAACTGTGAAGTGTTCTTTTACTACAGTTCTGATTCCAGAGGTGCATCTATTTGAGTTGTTTACTCAAGTTTAACTTAGCCCCTGAATACTGCTGGTATTCAAGGCTTCACAAGAGTTCCTAGCTGCAGCCAGTAACGACTTGCTGTCTTGCATGAACTGGATACTGCTTTAGGGAGCTCCTAGAGCCAAGGTTATGACAGGCCTGAACAGGTTTATATTTTCAGTGTGTTGGCCACAGAGAGGGCCACAAACAATGCCAGTGCAAGTTTCATAACAGACATCAAGAGAAACCAAGTTAGGAGCCACAAAACATAAGGCAGCTTGGATCCATCACAGGTTTTTCTCTCATGGGAATGTGAATCTAGCATATGCCTTCGAAGCCACAAGAGGATTGGGAGGCCTAAAGAACTGATGCTACAAACAATATCCGCTGGCAAACACAACCTGCCAGGGCAAAAGCTGAGTCTGGAGGTCAGGTCTCAATGATATCTTTCCACCAGTGCGGCTACATTAATCAGTTTGAAGAAGAAATGATCCTTACCTGAGCTGAATGTACCAAAACCAGCAGATGGAATGTATGCTGCAATACTACCAAAGCTGGTTTACCATATGACATTTTTTTGCACACACAAGCTTTGTCATTACTATCACATTTCCCCAAGAAGCACTATGCCGTATCAACAGACTAAAGCAGTCACTGCTCCCACACACTCCCAGAGAGTTAGACATGAAGGTAACTCAGTAGATGCAAAAACCAGCTGCACAAGGAGTGACATAAGCAAGAGGTCAGGAAAAGCAATGCAGACTACAGGGCATCAGACTGGACACTGAAGTCTGGATCCCGTTGTCTGACACCCAAATGAGTAAGGGTGAGAAAGCATTCACGTAATAGTTCACCTGCAACACACACATTGTGCAGAGGATTCCTCAACAACCATCTTGTAAATGCCCCAAATAATCAGTAGGTGACACTATTCTACTCGCAGAAAGGAACACACCTGAACATGACTGCAGTAAGAAACTCTGTAGTGTAACACTACAGAGTTTCACACATTTTGCCCTAGGAGAATGCAGCAACTCAAGAACCCCATTTGTATGGGCCTCCTCTGATCAGATTCTCAGGCTACTCATTCCAATCTACAAAACTAAGCTCTTATTATGTAGCACAGTGTCACCATCAAAGCACACCAACGAGCCTGAACTCACCTGTGAGAGTGAATATGTTATGTACTATCCTATCCTTCCATCTTTTTGAATTCCTAAGGAGAGGAATGGCTTGATGCTCTGTATGAAGGCAGCATGAAAGCTAACCTGAAAAAAGCCAGTATGTGATGTGGCAGAGTTGGAGAGCAGGGGAAAAAAAAAAAAAAAAAAAAAAGAAAGATCTAAGCCTTGCACTTTAATCATTTTACTACCAACTGGAGGAGTGGCAGTGCGGGAAAAACAAACCCACCCACCAACCTTCATCAAAGAGCAAAGCTGCAGGAAAGTTTGAGAATCACCTGCATATGGGCCAGAATATTTTGGATTGCCTCCTCTTTGAGGCTTGACTTTAAAAAAATGAAAAACTGAGAATTAATGAAAACAGCTATGTCTTCTCAAAAATACTCATGATCACATGGTTGCTTATTTTTCATTTGTTTGGATTTTTGCCCCCACTGTCCAAACAGTGAACCGAAATGTGAGAGGCAAAGAAAGAAAGAAGACCAGAAGAAGTGCAGAGGCTATGCAGTAAAAATAAACTTTGGCATTTTGTGTGGGATAGTGGAGCGCACAAAGACGATTTTTCTAGTAAGTGAAGAGATCTCCTGGTATACTCGAGAACTAGCAAAAAAACCCTGTTACCATATGTAGGGCATGAGAAGACTTTGCTATGGTAACCCAGGATGACCAAGGACCAAGGATGACCAAGGATGCAGAGCTGAGAGCACATCTTACATTTGATGCTACAGTAGACTAGGACAGTTCGTCTTTCACCATCCCCAATCTGAGTATAGAGAGTCTCAAGCATGTTTTATTTCCTCACAGTACCCCAGTGTGGTACCCACCCAATCTGCACGTACTTTTGTACCGGCACACACAATGGAGGCCGGCTGCAGATCTCGGAGTCTAGACAACAGCATCTGCACATCTGGCATCAAGCCCCTCAAGATCTGAATCAAACTTCGCAATTTTTTTGTTGTTGTTAATCATTAGCCATTACTGGACAGTTATGATTAAGCAGTTGCATCGTCAATGTTGTGTGCTTGGCTTCTCTTTTGTTTTAAGGAAAAGGGGAGACAATCCCAAGATGAATGGGCTGTCTGGGTAAGAGCCACCAGGAGTGAAGTCAGCAGGACTGATCAGTAACTGGGAGAAAGGCAAATCTGGCAGTGGGAGATCACAACCACCAACTCAATGACTACCTACTCAAAACAGACCCCAGAATCAAACAGAGGGAAGAACTGTGGATTAACCGGCATGAGAAGCGAGAGATCTAATGATGTGACTACTAATTAATGAAAAAGTTATGCAACCTGTAACAAATGAATGCTGCTGCCTTTGATAAAATGTATACACAGTGTAAAGTTTTGACTGTTGGGGACCCAGCCTTTTGTGGGTTACCACCCAGCTCCCTGCTTTGTGAGAACCAGAATGCAAAACAGAAACACCCCAAGCACTGTAAGGAGCCCACATTCAGGACAATAGCTTCTGGTGACCCAGGTGGGACAGCTGCAGTGCCCTGCCCAGACTTACTGGTCACTTCAAGCAAAGGAGCTTGGTCGGATGAATTCCAGTGTGCACCAAACTGTGATCAGGGACTTCAGACAATCAGCCCTGAAGCAGGGACAACCGGTACAACATTTCCTAGAGGTATTTAACAGGTATTAATATCCAATTAATTGATAAAGAAGGAATTGATAAGGAAGCAGGAGGATTTTGTTTTGGGGCTCTGCATAAGCTGCAGGAGCAAATGTTTTGTTTCTACGCTCTGGTGACGCACGCCTCGGATTTTTGGTATTTTGCACGTGTTTTCACACTCAGAGTTGGTAGTGTGAAAATTTGGGTTTAAAGTGTGTGCATTTGGGTAGTGTATGAAACATTGGGAATTTCAGTACTGAAATGGATTCTTCTCCTTCTATAGAAATTCCCCTTTGCTCTCCCCTTGGACACATCCTAAAGAACTGAAGTAAATTGAGAGGTGACTTTACGACTCAAGAGGAATTGAAAAGGTATTGTAATCAGTGGTGGCCTCAATATGAATTAGACTATGCTGAAATATGGCTAGAAAATGGGTCTTTGAAATATAATACGATTTTACAATTGATATTATTTGTAGGAGGCAAAACAGATGGGATGAAGTCTATTCTGTAGATTTGTTTTTTCCTTTAAGAAATTGGGATGTAAGAAAAACACATTCACGCCTGCTTTTCATGCCCAACACCCTGCTATGAGCTTCATCAGGTTGCTAAATTTTCTTAGATTTACACTTTATCCTCTTCAACCAAGTGCATATAATCCTTTCATCATTATAAAGGCAGGAAAAGAGGCCCGAGATGGAAGAGTTTTCCCTCAAGTTATCATACATAGCAACAAAGAAAAAAACTAGAAGCACAGTAGGTCCTGGCAAAGGTGTATTAATCAAAGCAATAAACTAAGTCAAAACACAAAACTAAACCTTGTGTATTATAGCTGCAGTAGGTTAGTTACAAGGAACATTCTTACCATCCTGGCTTACTCAGGAAACCTGAACGAAACTCAGCTAACATTCAAACCTTAAAATGACACCACTCCCACACACCCCAAATATTAAACCAAATAGAAAAGGAATGACAGAATTACATACTGGTAAAAATAGGAAGGTCTTTCCCAGCAATGTACAGAACTTCTCTTAGGCCTTGATTACTACAGCTCACAAACCACATTTTTCAGTGATTAACGGTATGTCAGAAAATTGCACAAAAAAAAAAAAAAGATTTGCTACATGCAGGACATGCTGTCCCTCAAGCAATATAATTTCTGATTCTAATGTTTGATACACAATTATAAAATCACCAACTGAGAGATGCAGAACATTTTAATGGGCTTCATAAAGAAGGAAAATCTACTTTCTACCACTTTCAGTTAACAAAAACCACCCCATTAGGAAGTTGGACTATATTTCCAAATGAAATTAATTTTTTTGGAAGGTAGAGAATCACAAAAATTAGCTAACGTGGAGACTGAAACCAGTATCTATAACATTGAAGAACACTTTGGATAGTCCTTGGCTGTTCAGCTTTTAGACAAGATAATGGGTTTAGCCAGTCTGAATGCCACCAGCACTCAGACTTGTTATTCAGTGACTAGTTGGTCTAAAAATTCTCCTTCCAAACCCAACCATTTTGGGATCTGTATACACTGATAGAGATTACTCTAGGCTTATTCTAGGCTAATGTAAAAAGCCACCCACTCCAGAACAGGCTACGTTATCCCAAACAAACATTGGGTGTTGCTGCATCCCTTTAAGGACAACACCACAGGAAAAGCCATAATTAAAAATAATATTAAAAAATAGTATGAAAAGCTATTAATAAAAATAGTTTAATGTATTCAACATGATTTAATTAATCATCACTCTCTCTTATTCTCCTGCTGTATCTGTATTTTAGGTAACTTCTTTACCAATATGGGCAGACTACTCCTGTACACCCATACTCCTTAGCTGTTTTTATTCCATGCTAAATAAGCCCCAGTTCTTCAGTCTCTCCTCAGAGTACAAGTCAGCACTCCAGATTCTGTGGTGTTTCATAGTTCCCTACTGAGCTCAGTCTGCTTTTTCATAATTTTTTTCTCATACTGAGGCATCAAAAATGGCTTCCAGAGACTTTATTTTCCTTACACTAATGCAGTCTACTTCTTTCAAAAACTGGGACTACTGTCCTCTTTATTTCTTTTCATCACTAATTAAAGATCCATATCAAAGGGAGAGAAGGTACTCCTTCTCCTGCCAAGGTGAGGGGCAGGCTATAAATGTTTTATGAGACTTGCATGATCACATAAGTAAACTTGTAATGCTACAATAATAATAATAAATTTGCTAAGGAGACTCGCCAGCACTGCATTATACCTTCTAAGTCAGTTCCTCCCACAATTTTACAGAATCTGTATTTGTTGGTATTCCAAGGTTTGTGTCTTCTCTTGGTGTAACATGCCAAGCTTTAACATGACCTTGCTGTGCATTAGTTTTCAATCTGCATTTTGGCCAGCAGACACTGTGAGTGAAGAAATTCACTCACACGACTGGACAACAGGGTTCAGTCATTCAATCCTCTTTGGCACTGAACACATCTAGAGTACATGCCTAAAGTAACACAAATTGCTTTACAGAGCACTTTGGGAATATTTAAAGCTGTCAAAGTGTGAGAGCTTACCACTAGATCTACAATCCTGGGTAAGCTGCTTACTTAACTACTCTGTAATGAGTGAGAACTTCCTGTACAAGCAAAAACTGCTACAATAAACATACACTTGACCTCTCCTACTTTTTGGTTTGCATGGTCTCCAAAGAAAAATCAACAGCATTTTGATTTACATAGCTACTACTGTCAAGTATATTTAACTTCTATACAATACTGAAAAAAACATATTGATAGAGCTCTGTGTATTCAAACTTGGATTTTTCTTCTAAAAGTGTTTTTGCTCATAGAAAAAGCAAGACTTCTAATTAATAAGAACAATATATAAACCTGTGCCACTCCAGCACTCAAAGTAACATATAAATCCATGGCATAGTTACCAGCTTCAGAAGATTCACTCCGATAAGATTTGAGTGACAACTAAAAATATTTTTCCTGTTTTCTGCCAAACAAAAGATACTAAGCTTAAGAGAGACAGAGAGACAAAGGACTTAAAAAAGAAATCCAAAGGCTTTGAGAGTTGAAAAATACTGCACCTGAAGGTGCCCCATATATTACAATGGGGACAATGGAAGTCAGGCACTGAAATCAGCCATCTGGGCTGATAGAAGGTAGAAGAGCATTAAAGACAAAAAAGCACAAAGCATTACTTGAGGGTCAGAAGTAGAGTAGATTAGGAAAAACACAGCATTATTTGAAGTGGAATCTGCCAGTTAGTCAAAATCGTTTTGACAATGTTTCAGTGAGTTCCACTGGTCTCTCACCTTAGCAATTCCCTGCGACCTGGTGGACTGCCAGCCAGGTTCTCCAGGAGCCTGGACCACCAGGTTGTGTCTCTAGGGCCACCTACAGGACTTGCGCGAGACTCCTGACTATCCACAAACACCACAGTAATCAAATCCTCCTTAAACCCCTAACCTTCCCCTCCTCAGCGGATCCAGTGCCCTGACTAGGCAAGTAACTACTACCTAAGCATGTTCCTACTGTCATCCCTGGTTTTGCATGCCTGGGAAATAAGAGCAAAAGCAAGGAAATGGGGAAAAAGAATGTATATGTAAAATTCCAAAATATGGTAATACAAACAATATATAAAGTAGAAGAGAAATTCTGTTATCAGTTAGAAAAACTATCTTGACCAGTTAGAGGGTGAGGATGCCTGGGAACGGAAGGTAGGCCCAAGAAAAAGAAAAGTTTCTAACTGATTTTAGAGAAAGACAAGTTGTTTTTGTAATGAGAGAGGGAAATTTTTTATGGAAGGTAATGCATTTTTAACTCCTACCCTTAGGTACTTTCCCCTCTTAAGAAAAAATATTCTATGCAACATAAAAAATTCATTAAAACATTCCAACAGCAGAAGTACATTTACCTGTGGGGAAACACCAAGAATTTCTGTGCTTGTGTCCTAAAGCTAAATTGGCAGCCCCCTAAGTTGTTTGGAGAGTCTCTTTCATTTTGGCAAAGGTTCAGAGCATTAGAAAAGGCTTTTCCCTGACACTGATCAGCACCAGAAATACCTCTTCAGTAATGCAGCCCATACTGGTGTTTTTCACATTCACCAACACTTCATAAGTGTTTTAGATATTAGAATAAAATTTTCTACTAAAATACACACACTCTGCCATTGAAAGAAGCGGGGGCTATGTCGGTAAAGAGAAATAAAATGCTGTACAAAAATCTGATCTGATTGTAAATCCTCTGAAATATAAAAGGACACCCACAGCACTTCATCTGCAGCACTTTTAAAAGCTGCTACACCATGGCAGTAGTCAGTCACTGCACAGTAGCTGCAGTGTACAAGCCTGCGGAAAGCTGCTGGAAATTACACAGCTTGGTAAATCTGCCAGTGGTGGTAGCATGCAAAGGAGGATAATGGCCATTAGAAACAAATTGCTACATGCAAATCAAATAACCATGTATGTGACATGCCTGTGGGCAGGAAAACCTCAGGGAGCAGTCTCAAAGCGAGCTCAGTCAAGCCTCTATCACTGCACTCCTGGTCAGCTGGAATGCCAGTTTATCCAAAAGGCAACTAATATTCCTGAACTGTTGATGCAGAATTTTGGTAGCACATTGTTAGAGTGAGAGGTCAAAGGAAGTACAGGTACAACAGAATTATGAATCAGTTTGCTCAACTTCTACTATAGGACATGAGCACTTTGATATAAACCTTCAAAGCTGTTGCAAAACATGAACATTTGGTTTCTAAAAAGAAGAAAATGTTTTAGATTACTTCTAGCAAAAACTCTACCCTCACCAACTTTCCCAACATTTGATAGCATAAGCCAAACAATATAAAAAAGTGTATCACAAAGAAGTTAAAGTCCAACAACCACACACATACAACACCCCCCTTTGTTTTCCTTATGTCTTCTGAACAACTTCCAGAGTCAGAGCAGCTGCAAAGGACAGTTACCAAATTAAGAACTTCCAGCTAATACTTTTGTTGGCAGCAATTCACTAACAGCCAGGTCAGAAGTGACCAGTGGACTTCCACAGCACGTGAAAGGTGTGTTCAACCTTACTCACCAACACATTCTCTACTAACCAAGGTGAAATTGTTATGATCTCTAAGACTGAAGACCTGTTGCAAGGCCTGATGTGGTTAATTCTTCTGAAGAGCTTTACTTTTGTCTACATACTTTTTTTGCCAGTTTCCAGGCTAACTCTGCAAAAATGTCCAGAGTTCATTTCCTTATGAAAACCCTGGTGAACAGGCTGCCCATGCCATCTCCAGATAGCAAACTGCTTCACAGCCAGCCTGCCCCCTTCACCTCCCAATAATATTTGCTGCTAAAACCTAAAACTCATATACACAGTATTTCACAAAAGTTCTATGGAGAAGTGACAGTAAGTAAAAACGGTCAAACAGATTTTTTTGTGTGTCTTATACATTTCTCCAAAATGACATGGGCTTTTTTTCCTAGCAGCTCTTCTTTCATATTGAAGGTAAAGTGCTACCTCAGCACTGAATTAAAGAACACATGAACAGCATTTCCTCAATGATCAGCAATTTACACTGCTGACACATCTGAATGTGTGCCTTGGGTGGACCACCTCATCTATTTAGCACTTCAGAGGCAGAATATGCATTTTCACTTCAAAGATTCATCAGAAATACAGAATTTTTCAAATAATTTCTTTCTTTTTTCTTTTTTCCTTTTGTCCACCCATAAAACTAAAGAGCTTTAAAACCTTACTGTCTCAATGGGAAAGCAAGCATTTGACCTTGCCTTCATAAAGACTGTCATAACAAAACAGGATGCTTCTTTAATAAAGCCAGCTGGTTTGTTTTGCACTTTTTGGGAGGTTTTTTGGAGCCTACTAAAAGCTTAGAAGGTTTCTGTCGTCCCCAAAGCAGTTCTCACTCTCACTGTAGGAAATTTTCTGTCACTTCTTTTCTCTTCATGGAGTATGAATTTTTCCAGTGGGTTAAAAGTTAGGCTACACTTGCTTACTGACAAAGCTTTCAAGGGCTTATGCTTCTCAGCAACAGAAAAAATTTACGAACAGGATGACAAATTCAAATCAAGGTCATTCAATCAAAGCATACCTCTCACTTTCCTTCACAAAATTCTTCTGTTACAAAAGACAGTCAGAAAACAGTATTTCTGGTCTGTGAAAAGCTGTCAATTCTTATTTAGAGCAGCAGTTGACATTCTAAAAAAAAAAAAAATAGTTTAAATTTGCCAAATATATTATGGAATTATAAATGCTTTAACGGAAATGTGTATTTGCTTCAGCCTTCCTTTTCCTCTAAAGAGCTTATTATGGGAAAATGCCTTCTACAAAGCAGAAGTCAGATTGCTCTACCTAAACTGATCTTCATCTATAGCCTTCAACAGAAACTTATATTTGATTTTCACCCTCTAAACTTAGTTTAAATCAATTTCTGGACAACTGCTTTTCTTCAAAATGCCTTCCAAGTATCAGAAAAGAAAACACTTTTGGAAGAAAGAGAACATTTCTTGGAGGTAGCAACTTCCCATTTCATGCTTCAGAGAAAAATGTTAACAGTGTTTTTATTGTGGAAGAAATAATTTACCATCATTGCTGATTTCTATGGAAACAAGCCTGCTGTGAAAAAGACTGAAGAGTCACAGACTAGCTGAGGTTGTAAAAGGAAGTGACCGCTGGAGGCCAGCTTGTCCAACATCCTTGCTCAAGCCACACTACCTAGAGCAGGTTGTCCAGCCCAAAATCCAGATGGCTTGTCAGTATCTCCAAGGTGGGAGACTCCACGATATCCATGGGCAACCTATGCCAAAGTGCAGTCCCTCCCACAGTCTCCTAATGTTCAGAAGGAAGTTGCTGTGTTTTGGTTTGTGCTCACTGCCTCTAATCCTCAGTCCCACCACACAAGACTACTCTCAGCTGATAGCAATATAACTATCACTTTTACCTCCAAACTTAAGTTGTTTTGGCCACTTCTCAAGATAGCATGTATCAAATGGGTATGCAAGAACATAATATACTGTCCACTTGCTTTACAGTGAGAATATATTGAGGCAGCAGAAAATGAAATTATTCCAAAATCATACTGTAGTCTGTCTATTTGGAGAACAAGGGAGAAAACCTCCCTAGTTCCTTTTTCTTTTCTTCTTTTTTTTTTAATATGTGTTTGCAACCTTCTTGCTTGCAACATCAAAATATGAAAAGGCACTTTTATCTTCAGTGGGAGGCGAGTATACCACAGGAAAAGAAATGGTACAGTAAAAGAACAATTCCCCAACTACATACATTCAATCAAAAACCATGAATTTAGAAAACCCATTTCTAATGTCTGCTCAATCGAAAAGTTAATTTGGAAAAGTTCAATGCAAAAACTAGAAATATCTAAGCCCTAATTCTTCCTTCTAAAAAGGCATAATTTGGGCTTACTGGGTTGTAGCAAAAATTCTGAATCCACAATTTCAAGAATGCACAATCAATTAATTCTGGCATGTGTGTGACAAGAAATAGGAAGGGCTACAAGCCTTGAGCAACAATTGTTCATTAGAACCTGGAAATCTTACAAAAGCCTTCCACAAAATGTTTCTTTTTTTTCAGCTTGCTGATTTCTGCTGAATTTCAAGTAAGAGCACCACAGTTACCAAGCACAGGACCCTATATAACTGACTGCGAAGTAAGATGAGACCTAATGCCAAAGACATAATCAATGTAAACTTGGAATTTACACACATATTCAGATGCTCTTCCTGCAGAGTCATAAAGCCCATGACACAATTAATTTGTATCAAGGAAATTCATTACAACACTGCTCACTATCTGTGCTCTTGTCTGAAAAAGGCATAATTCAATACAGTGATCCAATACAAGGACTAACTATTGGAAAGAAACAAATTAAGTTTTTTGGATTAAGAATGGTTCTCTTCCAAAAAACTACTTATATATATTGGTGGGCTCTTGCAAAGATTCTGTTTTTCATGAGCTTAAAATTCCAATTAATTCCAAACAGAAAACCTGAAGCTTCCATGCTCTAAGAGAAGTCAAAAGACTAAGTTTCAGCACTGCCCAAAGAAGGGTGTTGAGTGCTGTTTATTGCACATACTGATTGCTAGCTCCGACTGTAAAACTTTGTTGTGAGGTCACATGAGTGACAGAGTCCTTGTGGCCTTCACTATTTATTACTAGAAAAAATGAAGGAGGAATTCAAAGACATTTTGAGTACAGTCTGAATTTTGCTTGCAGTTCTGTAAGTCTTCATACCCTCCAAATGACTATATTTGACAGGGAAACGATGACACACAGAGAACTCAACTATGCAATCCTTCCAGAATTTATATGTTTTCTGAATCACTCCCTACATGAAAAAACCCTGTACAATTAAGGAACCTAATTATCAAGGTATTGGGATAAGCACTTGCATACATAACAGGATATTCAGCTGGGTTCAAAGCAGCATACCCGTGGGACTCAAGCCTACTACCTGAGGCTAGGATAACTGAGGGTAACATAGTAGCTTACCACATTCCCTAGGAGGCCACAAAGATGATGCCAGAACAAGGCTGAAAAGGTTAGAAGAGAGTAAGTTGGTAGCAACAACACACTCATGACATACTTCAGTTACACACTGATATACTTCTCTCCTTCATCAGCTTTCAGTGACTGAGGTGTGAAGATTACAAGAGAGCTGAATTTGCCAAGGAGGCAGGTGCAGAGCAGCAAAGTCAAAGGCATACACACCAGGTTGTGCTTAAACCCACAACACAGCACAGCAACTTGCAGCAAGAATGATCAGGACATGAAAAGATCATAAAATGACCAGCATGTTTTAACCTAGCAAAGAGGTAACTAAAAGGACTACACTTATGCCTGAAAACACTGAGACACAGGTTTAGATAGCAGTGTGAAAATCAGTGATCAAACAGGGAATAATGTCTCTGAAGACTACAGGAAAGACACAACAGAAGAGAAAGCAAAAGGTCAAGGTGCATAATGGAAATTAAGCAGGGCACAATTTTGCAAAAGTTCTAAAAAAAATTACCCAGAATAAGCTTTCACACAGACAGCACAAACCAGAAAAAGCACTAAGTCTATCAGGCATGAGATAGAGATTATAACAACTCTATTGTTTCATAATAGTACATAACAAATATTCTAACAATTTCTGGGATAATTTAACCTGCAGTTTCCTAAATTACAGAAGAAGTTTTAAAACTTCAGACTTTACAGGGACATGAAGCTCCTGCTCACTGGAGAAAAATAGCTGTGGAAAAAGTTCAGGTAACTGCCTGAACATTGAGGAGGGTCTGACCTGTGTTCATTAAACAGTGTTTTCTAACTCAGAACCAAGAAACAGAATAGTTATCCCATGTTTGTACGGCTACAGCAAAAACTAAACCACACCACAGAAGTTTCTTGAGTGCTCTTGGTAGCTCACCCTTTAGGCACACAGTGGTTCATTATCACTCATCTTGCTTTAATTGTTCTTTTTTCTTTCTCTCAGCCTCAAACGGGCCACAATTCTTTGCTACTATGACTAGATCTGCTATACACTTGCATACAAGTATCAAAATGCCCACTTCTCTCACTGCAACACTTTTTAAAAATTATGTCATTCATCCTTCTACCTGAGGCATATTCCCAAATAATACAAGACTGACAACGTGACATTAAACACCTAGCCAGTAGACTAGGTCCACAGGCATGCTAACGGTAATCTATATCTCACCAAAGACTTCATTTTAAGAGGAAGTATTAATGCTGTCCCAGACAGGATATCTCAGTTTCTCCATCTATCAGAAAAGGTAAATATTCGCTCATTTCTTAAGTTAGCCAGTAAGCAGATGTTATGTATCAGAAAGCTTAGAATTCCAGTGAAAGCTTATTTGGAAAACAGGAAGGACGTGGCTGCCACATTAATTAAGTACCACAACTCCCCAGGGTGAATCCTTTTGCCTTTTCTCTTCCCACCACCTCAACTGCAGGTGCAAGATATGAATCCTGTCTCCAGCACTTCCACTACTGCAAAAGCCCATAAGGGCACAGTCCATCCTTCTTTTGTGGCACTCCTTCAATGAAAGCTCAATATATTCACAATAATATTGTCAGAACATAGCTTACTTTGCCTCCGAAGAACAAAGTTCTTAGGGCAGGTGGATTGTCCTATGTGTACCACTATCACATCCAGTTACATCCAGGAGACTTTTCCTCAATAGCATTGTTTAAATCTTATTTTAAAAAATTACACTGCTATTTCCAGTTATTTACCCTGAGGGGTAATTGCCACATGGAAAGGATTCTATTGTTCTCTCTTTAAAAGGCAAACAAAGCAGACATGAGACATATATTTTGGTGTTGCTGGTTTCTAGGGAGTAGCAAGTTGATTCAACTAGTGGACAGAACCCAAGCTTCTCAAGTAGGTTCAAAAACACAGTCTAAAATTGGAATACAGATAACAGCTGGAAGAAGTCCTCAAAGGAAACCACTAGATTTGTGCAGACGCTTTAAGATTTTTCAATCTCCATCCAACTCTACTGAAATTACAGCTTTTTTCACTCTGGTTTGACAGCAACATTTTCTATTACGATATTTCTTAAGAATGACATGGAAAAGAGGCAATCCCAGAAGTGGAATGTGGACACATTCCCAGAAAGCAGGTGAAGGAGGGATCAGTAGATTCGTAAGTCATCTTGAAGAAGCAGTAACGGCTTACTATAAAAGCATCTTCATTATTCACAGCAATTAAAATCAAGGCTACTGACCCCATTACTTACCATCTTAAACAGGAAGAATCATTTAAGTAACTTCATAAGTAAGAGCAGAAAAAGGCCAAAAAATACTTTCAAGGAGATAAAAAGAGAAGCAGCAAGACAGAATCATGAGTGAAATCAGCGGGAGCTACCTGTGTTGCAACCTTTGTCCCCACTGCCAGGGCACTGCCTCCACATTTCCAGAATATCCTCAGGACATGCCCTATTCAGGTTCAGGCAGAGTAGCACGCTGTCAGTAAAGCACATGTGGCAGACACGACCCAGCCAGTTCCACACAGACATGCCAACGTGCTGGATTAAGTGTGGACAGAACTGTTCAGCTAAGGAGCATCTATCTTCATCTGTCTAGCATGATTCTGCAATTAACAGACAAGGCCCTAAAAGTTTCAAAGCAACCCTCATTTTCTAGTCTATAAAAATCAGTAACAGACATGACCTGGGGTCAATTGGAAGACAAATACAACAGAACTGCCACAAGATTTAACAACAGCAAGTGAGCAGCAAATAAAGTGACTGATGAAATTCAGTGCCAGTAACTACCAAAGAATCCACACAAGAAGAAAACTAATCTCAGCTACCCCTGTGGACCAAAAACTTCCTTTTGCTTCCTGCCCTTAAATGGAAATGTTCTATTAGTTCATCTGTTAATTCTATCAGAAGTTCTGCATTAAGAATTTTATCAGAAAAAGACTAAAGAACAAGACTGAAAATGAGATACACTCAGGGTTTTCCAGTACCTTGAAAAATGCATTCTTAAAGAGCCTGTAATTTAGAGTCACAGAACACTGATAAGGTAGATGGGGGTGGGGAGGGGCAGGAAGACCACATACAGACCTGGACTCTTCAGCTTTTAAATTAGATGACTGAGTGAATATCATGAGTTCCAGTAACAATGTTGATCAAGAAAAGCTACTCGCTGTTTCTTGAAAAAGTCCAATCCACTGAACACAATGTGCCTGACAGGACTTCGGACTCAACACCCCTGACCAGGACTTCCTGAACTTGGTAGTATGATGGGACAGGTACAATCTAGACTGTCTTAGGACTAGACTGTTTCTGACAAAACGAGAACAACTTGCTCCAAAAATCATTGTTCTCCTTCTACAAACATCCCTCCAGACTTTTAAGCCAGTTGCAGACCGGAAGATACTTCAGTACTTTTGTGTGGTCTCAGTAAAGCTGCAAGACAGACCATGCCATGTGAAGTGGGACTGACAGGATTCCTTCTAAGCAGAAGACACCCATTAAGAGAGGTTGTGTGGCTTACTAGCCACAAGCAGTTTTCCACAGGCTTAGTAGTCCAATCAGACTGATGAGTGCCTGAACAGGTTAAAAGAAATTTCCCAATCCCAAATCAGAATCTTTATGACACTGTCTCCCCACTCTGAAAGTAGTCTGCTTGACTACTAGTTTTTCTTTTTTGCACCATCTATTTACACTTTGCAAAATACAGCCTCTCCAAGCACAACAGCAACGTAAATAAAAGGACTGCAATGAAGAAAAAAGCATGGCATATTATTTCTTGATTCAGAAGCTTGGTAGCAACCCCTATATTTTCCTGAAACATGACCATGGGCACGATCCAAGGACTGAGAGAAGTCTGAACATTGTTTAGATTGCTCAACACCTAGCACATGACAGATCCTGCTGGGCTCCGATGCCTGCAAACTGAAACCAGAGGAAAGAATACCAGGTAACGTTATGGTTGCAGAAGTCAAGACAGAAGAAAGCATTTCCAGAGGAACTGGTATCTTTATTTATCTTCTTCCTCAAGACACCCAGAAGTGATGGATGGTCAGACAAGTTGGAATGTAGGGATACATTATCAGAGTTAGGATCTGAGTATCAAGGAAATAAACAAGGGTATGTGTGACCAAGACTAAACAGTGGAAAAAACGAACTGGAGAGAACACTTCCCAGACACAAGCTCAATCTCTCATACTAAAAGATTTCCACTTCTGACAATAGTGCGATGTTATAATGAGTTCAAAGTATCCTTTCAAAAGAGCACAACACAGAGCAGCAACTAAAATAAATGTTCTCAATAGAAGCAGACTCTCAGAAACCATTAGAAAGATTCAAAGCCTTGCTTAATGCTCCTAATAGTCCTAGGTCCAGATCTTCTTTCAAGACCTACTTTGAGAAAGAAAAGCGCAATTCAGATTTTATAACTCACGTACTATCAGCAGCTTTCTTCAATAACCATTTAATGTTATCTCTTCTAGAATCCAATTACTAAGTTATGCTCTGGATTTCTAGTCACAGATCCTCACTTGTCTAACTGCCAATGTGTCTACATTATTTTCAGAAGCCGCATCTTATGATGGGAAACTTGGTTAGTTTTTACAGAAAATTCTCTGTTTCTCTCCAATAATATCAACCAAACTAAAAAGCTTATGAGAATGAAGACTAAGTTGAAAATGGCTGTGATGTTAAAATGTTTTTCATGAACAGTTCAGCCAGGAGAAAAAAAAGTGCAGTCAGATAGTGAGTTCTGTATGATAGGGTTTTTACACTTCTATGAAATGATAACATCCTTTTGGGTGATAAGAGCAATTCAGGTTTTCTGCCTTTTACTTGCTATGAAAGAAAAGCTGTCGAATATTCATGATGTGCTTTGAGCATGGTTTACATAATAATTGCCTGTGCCTATCAAGCACTAGGCAAAAAGCACGAAGCTTGTACTAGTACTGTACAGAAGGACAGCACTGGGGCTGCATGAACAAACCATACAGCAGAGTCTGGTAAAAATCACATTCAGCAGCTGAGATTGGCATTTACCAGCCTGCAAGCTTATGTTTTGCAGTATTATTTGGGGTTAGGTAGGAAGGATCAGCACTTCAAAATGAGAGGTCTTCAGTTTCAGTCCCCTGAATTGTGAGGATTACTCAAAACTGCAGTTACAGAGTAGAAACCAATCAGTTCTGTTGATTAATGAACAATCTGAATCACATAAATGGAGGTTAAGGTCAAAGAAATACCTGCACATTGAGGCCACTATGTCTGTGAAATTTTTCATTCACTTCACATTACTGGAGAGCTCCATTCAACAGAAAATAAAAACTTGTTCCTGAAAAAAACAAGTTTATTCTCTTTTTCTTTCCCTCCCAAGTTCCTAAGCATATGTTCCTTCATCACTGACACTACCTCCATAATTATTTCCACATAAATATAAAAAAATAAACAAATCAATGCCATCATTATTTATTTACTTTTACAAAGACTTGTTTATTGTGTTTACTGTGTATATCCTAGTAGCCCCCAAAAGACTATCAAAATAGATCACAATAGGTACAATGGATGAAGAAAGGAGGACACAAATATCACCTAGAAGTTACTACACAGACTGAAAAGAAGTGGTTCCCATCTCTCTCATTTCTTGATCCCGCACTACAGCAGCACTACCAATGAGGGAAACAATTTCAGCTTTCTGACACACTGTAGGTATGTATCTGTAAAAACACCCAATGACCCTGGACAGGTGATTCACCTCAGTTAACATCTGCTGCTAGAGTTAAATTGCAGAAGTTCATTCATCTGTTTTAGGAGTAAGGGGGTCAGAAGCCAGGTGGCAATGTGCAGCTCTGTTATTCCAGCTGCAGATTAAAAGTACATGAAGTTATGACCCTATAAACGCAGTTTTTAGGACCTTCCTTATACTGATTCTATATAGCTAACAAAGGGGTGGGTGGCTGATTCAGAGGTTCATGACACGAATTAGAGAAGACACACACACAAGCCAAGCACTTTGTGAACTCTGAAAAGACCAAAGCTGTCCTCATCTGACTTTAAACAACCAAAGTCAGTCAAACACTTAAAAAATCTTCCACAAACCAAACCAGCTCTTGCAGCATGTCTTGATTTCACCTTCCTCCTCTGTTTTGCCACCAAAGTCCCACAGTACCACACTCAATACAAAGAAAGAGACTACCCAATATTGAAACACTTCTAGCAATGGATGCAGACAGTGTTCTTTAGAGTAAAGAGATTGTGTGTCATCACAGTGAAAGCTTCATAAAGGGACCATCTACCTAGGTGTTCACTAAAAGGTTCCACACCCACTCATTCCAGTGAAAAACTGATCCCCTCAAATAAAATTTATAAAATTTTCTTCAAACAATACAGATGCCTTTGATAAGCCACAGCATTTTGGAAAAGCTCAAAAGGGGCCAATTTTCACCACAGTACAAAATAAAAGATGGGTCACCTACAGCAACACCAGCTGTTCCTTACAAATACTAGACTTTATCCTTGGCGTGCAAACCAAGTGCTACGAAGGTATTTCCCTTTCCTCCTTAGTAAAAAACCCTTGCACTCTTCCACAGACATGGTTTCACTGTTGTTTATTACTCTTCAGTCCTGTAAACAACATTGCTGACCTCTGTCCTTACATGAAAATATGTTATCAAAGCTCCTTCTGTCCTTATGATGGATGTGAGTGCCTTCTGAAGTTTACTCTGAACATCACAGTCATTGATATTTGGCCACAAGATGGGTATTAGATAGACATAATCCACTTAAAACACTCTTGCAAAAACACAAACAAGAATCTAGGTACTGCATTTACAAAGACAATTGACAAAGTGCAGAAATTTCAATCCAACGACAGAGCAGCAGGTCAGTCTTAAGATTTTACTGAAAATGACAGATTAGTCTGAACATTACTCTTTACATTCCACTTATATAGCTGGATTATTAACATCTAACATCTAACAATAACTAACATCTTTGTTAGTCCTGCAGTTGCTTTCTCTTTGATGTGTGGAAAAACAAAAACCCACCACAAAAAACCCTAAAACAAACACCACCACCATAAAACCTACAAAACTTTCTGGAAGCCTTCAGGGTAAAGTTTAAAACGTGAAATCCCCCAAAAGCTAAGCAAAAGACACAATACACCAATCTCTCTCTACATCAAAACGTTTTGGTTTAGCATTTCATTTTTAATTTGATTATTTTATTTTCTTTTATTTACAACTCTAGATTTTCTCCCATGCCAAACCTTTAACTATATACAGTATCTTAAGATTTCTGAAAAGTGAGTAACCTAGAGAACATAAGCAGGATTCATAGCCTTTATCTAGATCCTTCTGTATATACACATTTCTTTATGCAATATAATGGCTGCAATGCAGTTAATTTCCAATTTTAGATGTAAGCTGTAGGATGAGAAACTCAGAAAAACCTGCTTTTGGGTTCAACTACACTGCCCTTTTTCAGCTGTAGAACTTTTCTAGGCAGCAAACTATTTTAAGTCATAAGCAATCACACACAAAATAATACAACATGCTGAATTTACTCTACTTCCCTACTTTAGCTTTTTCACCCAGCCCTTCACACACCTCATCTTGCTCCAGGACACCTTATGGAAAGCCATTTCCTTCCTTAAGCAACTGTCTTGGGGTTGTGACAAAACTGTGACAGCAAAAATAACACATACGTATAGGCAATGTTTGTCTGCACTCATTACACCTATATGAATAATTCCAGATTTTTTCCAGGCCATCTTGTATGGCAAGGTTTTGGTAGCTGGCTACAGGGCTAACCTGTCAGAAGAAGTCAGAAGGTTCCCCTATGCGCAAAGAGATAGTGCCAGCCAGCTCCAAAACTGAATTGCCACTGGCCATGCCCAAGCCCATTGGTGACGGTGACTGCACCTCTGAGATAACATAATTAAATAGGGGGGAAAAATGCCGCACAACAGCAGCCAAGCAGACCTCAGGGTCAGTGAAGGAGGGAGGGGAGGTGTGCCAGGCACTGGAGCAGAAATCCTCCTGCAGCCTGCGACGAAGACTATGGTGAGGCAAGCTGTCCCACTGCAGCTTGTGGCAGACCCCACACGTGAGCAGGTGGATGTGCCTGAAGGAGGCTGTAACCACACTGGAAGCCCACACTGGAGCAGTTCATGAAGAACTGTGGCCCATGAAAAGGACTCATGCTGGAGAAGTCGGTGGAGGACTGTCTCCTGTGGGAAGGACCTCATGCTGGAGCTGGGGGAGAACATCAGGAGGGAGACAAAATGCCATAAACTGATCACAGTCCCCATTCCCCATTTTCCTGAGCCACTCAGGCAGAAGAGGTAAAGAAGTCTGGAGTTGACGTTGAACCTGGGAAGAAGGGAGGGGTGAGGGAAAGATGTTTTAAGGTTTGTTTTTATTTCTCACTATCCTTCTTGGCCTTTTGAGTGGCAGTAAATAAAACTAATTTCCCCAAACCAAGTCTGTTTTGCCAGTGACCATACTTACTGAACCTTTTGTCATGCTTTCTCTTCCCTGTCCAGATGAGGAGGATGAGGGATAAAGTGGCTTTGGTGGGCACCTGGTGGTCAGTCAAAGTTATCCCACTACAACATAACCTTTTTTCTCCACTGGATTTTATTTTAGTTTCCATAGCTTTTCATTTTTTATGTTTTGCACAAATGAACCGCATTCTGGAATTTTCTTCATATCTCCTAATTCAATAATAGGCTACAGAAAATTTTCAGCTTATGATACAATTTTTTTTAAACTTAGTAAGGTATTTCATTGCCTGGTGATCTTGCCTGGCTAGTTATCACCCGTTCTCAATTCGTTCCATCAGGAATTCCCACAATCCCATCACACTCTTACCTTTCTCAAGTAAACAAGACCCAGCTCTCCCAAACACTCCTACTACCATAGCTCCTTGTGCTCCAACTGATACTCATGGTAACATCTGAAAGCAAAAGCAGCAACACAGATGCACGTCAGCCAATACCTGTGACATATCCACATACCTCAGCAGTTTTCAGCTGTTTATCTAGCAGCTTAGCAGCAAAAATACCCCTTTGACATGAAAAATTTGAGAAAGAGGACAAGTTACTGAAGTTATATTCAGGCTACAAGGTCATTTTAAGTAACTGTCTTCTTCTGATGGGGACTGCTATTACCAGTATCTTTACACAACTGAACAAACTACAACTGTTGCTTTTAATGAAGGCATACCTCTCTCCAATCCAGAACATAGGGCACTCAGAGTTATACATTGAGTATATACACAGATTTTTAAAAAGTCTAGTTTTCTTTCAGGTATATTTCAGTTGAAGCCAAGATCTCATGAAGTAGTGTACAGAACCGGAAGAGAAGTGTTAAAAGTAGCCAGATCAGCCAGTCCCAAACACAAGTCATTAACTATACAACAGCATAAAAAGAACCCTGTAAGTTTACAATGCATTCAACACACATGATTCCAGGAAATCATAGAGCCAGTTTCAGCAAACCACTTTTATACTTTAAACATTGCACTGAGGCAATCAGAAGTGAAGGAATGTGGCCACTGGCAAACGGCAGATTTTCTTAAGAGATACAGAGGTGACTGTTTTATATAGCAAGCATCTAATTTTGCGTTTCTGTCTGTGAGTACTCCCACATGCACGTGTTGTTTGCCTCTAGCACCAAACAAACTGAAAACATACGTGCCAAAAAAAAGAAGAAAAAGAAAAAAAAGTTAGACTTAAGACACAGGATTTACCACCAGTCATCTTGTTTTGAACTCTCAAGCCTTCTTTAAGATCGGCATCTTAATAACAGTAACAGCAAGTGGAAAAATAGAGAAATTTCAACAGAAATGTAAATATATATGTAAAGGACAGTTCAAACGAAAATGATCTTGTGACTGTGAGATACCATCTTTGTTTCAACATGCTACCCTTTTCAACTTCAACAGCCACTCTGTCATCTTCAAAGCAAAACAAAGCCTTCTAGAAGCCTCTCTATCGTAATGAAGATCAACTGGACTTCTGGAAGTCTACAAGAACATCTCTTGCCTTCACAGATTTCACAGTACAAGAGCACATTTGCCTCTCTAAACACAGGCATAAAGACTGAAATCAGCAAACACAGACCAGCAGATCACATATTAATTCTGTTTTCGTGATACTTGATTTGCAAAGTTGAAGCATGACTGCTCGTGGTTGGTGATGAGAATTATGTCTACACTTCTGAAGACAGCAGAGCAAACTTACTCCTCAAAACCTGCCTCCATCTGCTCTGTTTCACAATGCTTTCTGGAAAGTAACATCTGCAGTGCTTGGGTGAGTAAATTTAGAATTCAAGCTCTCACTACTCAGGTTTTTTCAACACAAAATATGCTGTAGTCAGAGCAAAACTCCACAAGTCCAGACTTAACCAGAGATCAAACTGCCACACCAACCAAAGTCCACTTCTCCTTTTGTAAGTAATAAATTCATAAGTATAGCAGTTTGCTTCATGTGAAAAGCCTTTCTTGTTACGACCAGAAAAACCAAGTTCTATGTCCAGTTTTGCAGTGTTCATACACAATCCTCACAGCGGGTCCAAGTAGTTGGAAGCAGATTGCATTTTATTTACCAGTGTTGAGAATCACTTTCACATCCCAGAAATGTGTCTCCCAAAGGTGTTACTCCAACCTCAGCCTGCAAACTGCAATCTCCAATGAGACTTTCAGACAGCCCTGGAGAAAAGGTAACTGCACGTCCCCGTGTCCCCTCTCCTAAGGCTATGTGATGGCTCTCCCATTTTGATGTCACAGCTCCAATGAGGACACAGGACTCCAAGGAGTCACAAGAATGCTGAACATAACAATCTGCAAGAGGTGCAATTCAGCCCACTGAAGGATTTTCACTGCACTTTGAAACTCGTTCCTTCAGAAATAGCCTTGAAAAGGACAACCTTAACGGGCTTGGGAGGTAGCAAAAGCAAGGAAAAAAGCCTGGAAATCCATAAGATCATTCCAGGAGGTTCCAGCATAACTCCTTAAATGAACTGAGAGAAGCACCAAATTTTTTAAGACACGCAGCAGCAAACCCAAGGCAGCAAGAGTTAGGCAAAACAAAATGAAGGCATAAAACATATATGAAATCATCTCTTAACTTCATCACAGTGACTGACTGCAAGGAGAAGGGGCTGACACACAAACTCCAAAAAGGCACCACATGGGCCCACTCGTGACTGGAAATTTCTTTTCAGTACCACAGAACTACAGCTTTCAAGCATCTATGAGCTGGTGATAAGAGAACACACAAGTGCATCTGTAAGCCGCAATTCTCCAGGTGCACTGTGTCTATAACCCAAGAACAATGGGGTTATCAGAGCAAATGACTTACCCTGTTTCTCAAAATAGGACGAACTCTCCCAAAATGAACAATTCAAAGTCACTTTCATGTCTGAGAAGACCATTCTTGCCCCTTTAATTATACTGATTAAGTTAGCACAGCATAGCTTTGTAGCACAGACAATCCTACGCACTAACTCCAAAGATACTGCACAATAAATATAAAAGCATGTCAGTACACAGATATTCAGCAAGTCATACCAACTGTACTGAACAGTATTAAAAGTATTTTCAGCTGTTGCTGTCTACAGAGATCATAAAATCTTTAGCTGTTATTCTAGAACTTCCTCTTAAACAGATGTAATAAATCTTAGACAACATTTCTTCTCCAAAACTGTGTAACTTCAAGATCTTTAGAAAATTAAAATTAAAAATAGTCCAGGTTGCAGTCATTTTGTTATCTCTTTGCTGGCCAATCCAGCAAAGAGATACTGAATCTTATTTTGAAAATCCATAGAGACACAACGGGCCTCCCAAACTAGACATGGTGCCTTGAAAACAAAGCTCTCCTACAGCCTGGTAGGCTGTAGGTAGAATGATTTCCTATGTCTTGCCTTCCAATGCAAACTATCTGACTGCTTCATTACTCCTCTCTTTGTAACTATGAAACTTGAGAGGAAAAAAACTGCAAAAGGCTAAAACAGCAGCAAAGGGAGAAACACAAAGGTAAGGAAGAAATGTTTCTCTCTCTGGGACATCAGTGGCAAACAGAAAACACAGCATCCAAAAAACAGGAAACAAAAACATGACCCAACAGAGAAGTGTCAGAAATGTTACGAATAATACATGAAACAAATGGCACAACTCTTTGTTTTAAAATGCTTTAAGACTCCAGGCTAACTGAAGACTCAGTAATTCCAGAAAACTCCAGTAACCTCATTTGGCTTCACTATCCACCTTACCCACAGCCACCATGCAGCTGGTTAATGATACAGACAACCCTTCAGTTAATTCACAGTAAACAAGTCCATAACAAAATGACCAACTTGCTCACTTTGAAAATTCCCTTATATGACACAGATGTTTTAATCTGATCCTCAAAAGAAATCAGTCATTACATGAACAGGAGAAATAATGAAAATCGGTGTTCATGGATTTGTGGTCTGTATTTCTATGTTCTCTCCCTGCAATAACCCAGTTCACCTCCAAACCCTTTCACTTACCATTGCCTGCAATTCCTTTGGTTTCCCTAGTCCTCGATATCCACCATTCTTTCCCGTGGCCCTGTAAGACAGACCACACACTGCAGCTATCTCGAAGAAGAACACTGTCTAGCTACCCAGGAACTACCTATGTCCCTGGGTCGGTAAGGCAAACAAAACAGCATCAGTTCCCTTCAGAGTGTTTGCTTCAGGGAACAGACTAATTTATCTGCTACTTAACCACTAGTTTCTTGAAAGTCGTTTTAAGAAACTAAAAAGCCTCCCTCAAGAAGCTATTCAGAGAGAAACAGGACTCAGAGAACAAGTATGACAGCTTTACATAAAAGGCTAATTTCACTTTTACATGGGAAGGCAACATGAGGAGGTTATATACCAGTTTTTCACTCTCTGCTTACCTTCTGCTATGCTCATATTTTATGTTATTGACTGAATTCTTGTTTGTACCACACTCCCTTAACAATATTACAGAATATTTATGCTCTAGTAGAGTCATCACATCAAAAATACTGGTTTGCTAACAAAAAAAGATAAAACCACATCAGTGAATACAGTTTTATATTTTTTATTTGTTCATATTTCACATACCCTACAAGCTTGGGAAAAAAACCCTCCCATTACTGAACAACACATCTTTCAATTCATTCATCTGGCACTTTCTGAGAAAGTGTACTAAGTATGACAGCAAAGAGACAAGACTCAACATCCCCTACACCTCTAAGACTGAAAATAATAAAAATTAAAGTGCATACAGATTGCTCATAGATAAACCAGAGAGTAAATAAGTTAGGAAGAAGGGCTGAGAGGCAGAACTGTAGCTCTGCTTTAAATACAAAGACCTACCCAGACCTACCCTACTGCTTTACCCAGAAGCATTTATACATAAAATACCCAGCACAAAAGGCGCGTGGGGAGGAAGCATGTTAAGATGATCATTATGAAAAAATCAAATTGCTGTTCCTTCTCTATTTACAGTGCCTGAAGCAAGCATCCCCAAGCCAAGGGTACCATGCCCACTACACAGTCATACAAACTTTCATAGGCTGAGAGAAGATTGCCAAACATCACTTAATATAACCCCGCAAGACCAGGTCAATTTAGAGCAGGCTACCCAGCACCTTGTCTGGCTAAGATCTCAATATCTCCAAAGCTGTAAATTCCATCATGTCTCCAGTTCTCTGCTCTAGGGGAAAAAAACATTCTTCCTAATAATATGTGCTAGAAATTTATGTATTCCAGCCTGAGTCCTATTCTCAGCCTCTTGCCCTACCAGTATACAAGAGCCTGGCTCTATCTTTACTTCATCCTCCCATAAGAGGAGGGTACAGGGCATTGGTATCTCCCCTGGGCCGTCTCTTCACCCTCTTCAATTCTAGTTTCCTCCACCTCTCCTCACAGGTCACAAGAGCTAGACCAGTTTGGTGCCTTCAGTCAAGCTCACTCCACTCAGTCAGGATCTGCCTGTTCCACAGAGTTGCTACCCAGCCATTCAAACCTCCCGTGGCACACAGCTGTGCTGTGCCAGTGCAGGACACCTTTGTTGAATACCAGGTCCCCAATTTGTCAGGCTGTCAAGGTCCCTCTGACTAGCACACCAGAGCCCCAACGTACTCACTGGCCCTCTCCATAGAGTGTAATCCATGAACCAGCTGGGGGACCACTATTCCGCCAGAGAGATATGTTGTTCAGTAATAGTGTTTTTTTCCAAGTTTGTAAGGTGACAATCCTTGTCACGGTTGTGTCATTTTTACAGTCTTTACCACTTTTATAGCTCTACCCTAATCCTTCCTGTTCAGAATGCCATTACCAAATAACAAGCTGCCAAAATGCAACAAATCCTTTAAGTTATTTTTTCTCAGTGTTCAAATTCTTGACTATTACTAATTTTTTGTATCTCATTGCATAAAAGCAGGCCACAAGAGACTGACAGTGTTTTAAAAAAACAAATTAAGTTTCAACGAAGAAAAGAATATTTTTCTGTCTCACTTTTTTCAACTTCACAGGCACCTATGGAGAACAACAAATACATCTTGACTCCCACTTTCTTGAAATATGTCCCTGCACCATGTACAACAGTTTGCTGCTTTACATCTTTACAAGCATAATCACAGATTTCTTAAGTTTGAAGACACTTATCCCACCAGTGTCTAAAAGCCTTCATTCATAAGCTTCCAAAAATCACACCAAATTTCTGAAACCACTCAGAAGACTAACCTGTACCCAACCTCCAAAATAATCTGCAAAATCAATTTACAGGTCACAGAATAAATACTTCATATAGATTTTCTCAAAAAAACACACAAACCACAGGGATCACAGACTCATAGGGTTCCTGTGCCAAAAGGCTCAATATCCTACTACTAAATCTGCATGATAATTCTTTCCAAAACCTACTGGTTACTCCTGCTTGGCTTTGTGCCATATCAACTTACAAACAGGAAAAAAGTGATGCTATGGAAAAGACCTATACAGAAAGCTGCACACACTTAAAAAAACGTAGATAAACACATTTTCAGGGGAATTTAAAAAAATCACTTTGAAATGTCAACCTGTAGGCAGGGAGGAAAAAAACCACTACAATTCAGATCCTGCAAACATTTGCACAGGCTCTTCCTGAGAACAGAAGTATCCATGTGCCTAAAATTGAAACTTCACGAAGCAAGAGTGCAAGCATATAACATACATAAATTCTAGCATTTTCACTTTGGAACTTGAATATACACCAGGTGCAAAGCAGCAAAAGATAAAAAGGGGGTAATTCCCAGCTGTGCTGAAAAAACAGGCAGCAAATGTTTTCAAACCGTATGTTGCAGGTTTGTGATGCAGTTTCAATCATACAGCACAGGAGCTATTCACGTATTCCCTGACAGACCCAACTGTTCTATATACACAGATAATGTTACTAGCCATACTTTGTGGTTTAACAACCATTTCTCAGGCTCTGCAAACAAATACAGTGCATGGCTTGTAGCATTCCTAACAGGGTAGTATTCCTAACAGAGAATTTTGCAGGTACGCAGATTTTGAAATATTTTAATAAGATTCACAGAATTCATACTTTACTCCTCCACAGACTGGCAGAAAATATGTAACATAAGAACCTTCCTTATGCCCTCCTTCCAAAACACTATGCACAAATCACATTTTTGGGGGGGAGCACAGATCAGTAGTATTATAGTAAAAAGTACAATTCTACTGTTCATAAAGAATATCAAAACCAATCATAAATACCCTCTAACAGCTTAAGTAATGTTCTTAGTTGATATTGGCTACACATCTCTGTGCTACAGTTGTGTACATTACAAAAAAGAACAGAAAATACCTGAAGGACTTCAGTCAGTTTTTCAGGGTTTTGTTTTGTTGGAGTTTTTTCGGGTTTTTTTGTGTTTTAGTTTTTGGTTTGGGGTTTTTTATAATTGAAATTACAGAGTATGTATCCTTTTAAGATTATAATTTGCCATTTGAGATTGTCTTGGAAGAAGGCAAGCAAGGCCAAATGCTTAAGACATGTGAGCTCTGAAATACTACAATATTTCATTGAGGGCTGGTTATTATGACAGGCCATGTTCAAGAAAACCACACCAGCTGCCCGACAATGAAGGAAGCAACATGGATTATTTGTGTGGATGCAGAACCCTGGTCATTACCAAAGAAATTAAGAGAAACATCTTGACACAGTTTCCCATCAACAGACTGATAACAGATGTTACTTTTTCACACATCATGGCTGCAAAGGGCTTGCATGAGAGGTAGGATGCAGAAGCTCAACCTAAACACAATGCTAGGGATAATGGGAACAGATGCTGAGTTGCCAGACTTAGGATGCCAGACTCTTTACTGAGAAACATCTAGAGAAGAATGTTTTAAGAATGAACATTTGGAGCACGTGTGTGCATTTGAGAAGCTCAGAACACTATACTGTGCTTGCTTAAAACAGTTCTGAAAATACCTATGACTTAACTATTTAAAAAATCACTTCCTGCGTCTTTTCTTGAGTGACGTATACATTCTTTGCCCTACATTACACATCGTGTCTTCCTGAAGGAAGCTTTATTTCAAGTCATCAAAGCACAAGAACACTGTATTTTTCCCATCAAGAATGAAGAATCTTTTCCTTTTTCAGGGAGTTCTAACAACCAATCATTTACTGTACTTCACATATACAAACAAGAAAAAGAATAGTTTAGAACCAGCATAGAAGAATGAAACAGAAGGTGTTAAAAAAAAAGGCACCAAGAAACCACAACACAACAAAACAAAACCCAGTAAAACAAAGGTGGGAGAAAGCAACACCACCATACTAGGATATTCCTGTAAATGGAGCTCCTCGTGTGTGTTGTGGTTTAACCCCGACTAAGTACCAGCAGCCCTCAATCACTCTCCCCCTTCTCCAGTGGGGTTTAGAGGAGAAGTGGGAAAAGGTGAAGCTCCTGGATTGAGATAAGAACAATTTAGTAATTGAAATAAAGTAAAATACTACAACAGCAATAATGACACAGTAGTTGAATTATAATGAAAAGGGAGATAAGTGAGATAAGACGGGTTGAGGGAGGGGGAATAAAACCCAGTAGAAACAAGTGATGCACAATACCACTGTTCACCACCCGCATGCCTGCAAGGAAGAAAATTAACTCTATCCCAGCCAAAACCAGGACACTGCAAACTTCATAACCTGCTCCTTCATTTTGGTGTGCTACTTTCTTATTGTCCCATCCACATCTTGCATCACATTAACACTGACAACTGCTGTGTTTAGATGACACATCTCCATGTAAACTTCTAATATGAAGCAGATGCCATATAAGACCATTTAAAATAGCCAAGGTGGAAGACCTAAGAAAAAAAAGTTGCAATGCTATTGGTTGAAAAAGTTTGAAAACCTATCTTTTTCAGGGGAAAAAAAACCAAAAACCAACCATGGGTTAAAAAGATTCCGTGTACACATGGATTTCCTTTTGCTAAGATAATTTGAGGGTGAAAAAAAGAGCTTTATAAGCAGCAAAACTAAATATAAAAAGGCAAGGAAAAGAAAAAAACCACTCTTTTTAATACAACACTTCTAGAAGTAGAGCAGCTTTTCCAAGAATTTACAACATTCTCAATCATGCTTATTAATATTTTTTAACAAAGTTTCTCATTTTAACCTCTCTGTGACAAGGTAAACATACTTCTCAAACTATGTTGAGAAGAGTGTTGATTTTTCCGTATCTACACCCCTCCGAAAGCACTGGTGTAGCAGTGAGAGTCTGAAGCAGAAGGAGCTCAAAATCTACTCTGCTGCCTAACTTTTTTTTTCTATAGTAATTTCATCTTGGAAAGATGTAGACCAAGGCTCAAATAGCACTCAATGCCAACTTCAGACGGATATGAAAATGCAAATGTTGTAGCATTGTCATCAAATACAGAAGATTCATGCAGACTTAAGAGGCAACTGATAGGACATGAACAAAGCTATTACACACACACATGCATATATAAATATAGCTGTAATTTTTCATGGCATTCCTTGTCTTTGAACTGAAACTCTACTGCACACTGAGTGGTCAATTATCCATTACTAGTTACCTTATGTGAGAGGAGACCATCATTTTCAAAACCAGACAAATTCTAACCAAAAAAACTGTACAACGGATCAGACCTAAATTGCTTTTCATCTGGCAGATCCATGCCATCTTCACTAATGCCTGTAGAGTAAGACATTGCCCTTGCTCTAAGCAACCAACAACTTTTAGCCAACGCAGTAGCTAACAAAAGGTGTGTGAGTTTACAAACCAAATCAATTGCCAGCTGTACTGCAATTCTGTATTATCTTTTCTGTGAAGCCCCCAAAATTGACAGTCCTTCTGACAGCTGAAGGATCGGTTTCAGTAGGTCATTCAATTCGAGTCAACAGATATTGACAATAATCAGTATCTTGATGGTTTAGACCAAAAGGATAATTTAGATTATTTCATAAGCAGATGTTGCAAAGCAGGGCATGCATTTTCAAAATTAAAGGCTTATCTCTGGTCTTTTTTCTATTACTAAACTGAAATTTGTACTTCAAAAACAATTTGGAATTTTTTTTCCCATGCTTCTGCATATTTTACATCCAGAATATGCCAGATTAAACAGTGATAAAGTTATTCATGTTGCATGAACTGCAGTGAAAATATTTCCATATTCATTTTATATTTTTAATTTTCCTTAAAATTGATTTATCTCAGTTTCACACTATCTTTAAATACTTATGTTCGGGGCACGGTGGGGGAGAATATCAACATTTGCTAACATTCCCTTGAGCTGCCTAGTGCTTGCACCTAAAAGGCATACCTCTAAAGAACAATTTCAAGCTATAAAATTCTAATTTCTGGTTCATACAAGCACTACATATTAATTTGTCAAACAAAATCAGTGAAGTAAAAAATAAAAGTGATAGTCACAGAAAATTACTTAAATGCACATTATCTGAAAATAATTGATAAAGAAGTATATTTGCATTTATTTCTCAAATTAATACTATAAATGTGTAACTCATATCTCTTACAACCAAATTCCTGAAAGAAACATTTATTGTATGTCTGCTAACACTAATTCCATAATTACTAGACTCTAAGTACATCTACATTACGTAAAAAATAAAGCGTTCTAGCTTCCTTTATAATTCAAAATTAGCAAAACTAATATATCAACATTATAATGAGTCATTCTGACATGCTAAAATTAATTCCAAGACGAATTAGTTCTACCCATCAAACACGCAGAGTAACAGGTTTACAATGTTATGGTAATTCTAACCAAGAAGTACCATCAAGCCATTTCTTTACATTGCATTTGGACCAACTTAAAATAAGGGTGCTGCAATGCTAGTTTCCGGTTTCGGTGGTGGTTTTGTGTGCTTTCTTATTTTTTTTCTTTAACCTATCAAAATCAAACTCTTGAAAAGCACCCACATACTGAACGTGCTTCACTAGTTCTCACCAAGAACTTATCTTTCCATCTCAATTTATTATTTTATATGGTCACAAAGCCGTGAAGGCATCATCGTGTCATAAGTAAAAAAACTAGTATCTATCTCCAGGCATGCCAGAATTAAATATGACTCCCACTGTAAAGCCACAGTAACTGCTTTCCGGTTTGAAAACAAAACCACAAATACCACACAAAGATGGTATAACTATGCACAACTGCTGAAGGCACAAAAGTTTACATGCACTGAAATGAACATACAATTCTATTACAAGTGTTTAGCATATACAGCATTAGGCAGAATTGCTATGAATTCAGCTTTTTGCTGCATTTAACTGACACATCAGTACTATCTGCACAAGGAAGTCCAACTCTTCACATTTCACAATCATGCATATGTTTGAAAACTGGCACTGATCCTTTCAGCAGACATTTCAGCTTCTCAAACGTGAAAGACTTAGCAGATGCCTAGCTATCTGCCAAAATAAGCACCTTCCCTTACCTCTTTCAATATTCTGTCAGGACTTTGACTCATGTGCACCTTAAACAACTACTGAACTAACTAAAGACTTAGCAACATAAGGAGGGCAAGCAATACTAATTAAATTTAGCAAAGTTCATCAGAAAACATCCAAAGAGCTGATATGCATAACAGAGATGTTTAAGACAAAACTGTTTTCACCAGTTATGGACATTGCACTGTATCTTAAGTACAGCACAAATTTAAAAAAAAAAATCTTTTCTTTCCAGATGTTGAGAAACTTGAAAATGTTAATATAGACCTTAAAAAAAACCAACAAACAGAGAAAGAGAATATGCAGGTACCCTAGTGGAGGTAAAATACTTTATGGAAGGTGAAGAGCCTCTTAAGAGGGCGATCAATTTTCTGAATGAAACAAAGAATCACTCTTCAATGCAGCATTTCTGGTCCAATATCATTTCACTAATTTGACAGCAATGAATAGATATTTTCCATTCTGTTGACATACACTGGGTGAAAAACACAAAAGAAACAAGAGCAAAAAAGGCCCACCCATTACTGAACGTTTTTCTGCTGGGGGAAAAGACAGAGTAAACATTCTCTTAACCTTGCATTTAAACGACAGTAATTTCACTACCCCCTAATGTCTGAAGACCAGATCACAATACAGTTTTTTATCAAAAGTTAATATATTAGGACCACTAATAGGTAACTGCTGCATCAAGAACATGACTAATAGGATGCTCAGAAAAACAATCCAAGTTCAACCCTGATGCCTGAGTTTAGTGCATCATTTCTCCCTCTGAT
This sequence comes from Pachyramphus minor, assembly GCA_013397135.1. Taxonomy (NCBI): domain Eukaryota; kingdom Metazoa; phylum Chordata; class Aves; order Passeriformes; family Tyrannidae; genus Pachyramphus; species Pachyramphus minor. The sequence goes on from VYXB01000157.1 coordinate 117,749, forward strand.
GACAAACATCTGAATGAAAAAGGCAGACCTTCACAAAGAGTAACAGTCTTTCCCTTCGGAAGAAAAAAAAAAGGCCAACACAAAACCCCTAACATTTCTCACCCCCAGTCTAGAAATCCCCTGTATTTGTCTGTAAATTATGACACTATTTCAAAATTGGAATATGAATCACAGATCATACTACCCAAAAACGTGCTATGTGTTTTTGAGACAACTAACAACAAGCTACTACTAACTAACAAGTAACAATTAACAACAATCTGCTACTGTGACTTAAGTATACTGTAAAACTTAACCACGCAACTTGGGCACATGCAAGAGTTCTTTTGAGCAAACTGGTTCTGGCTATTCCAATTACCATTCTGCACAGGACTTTTAAACACAGGATCTGGGCTAGTGAATACCAAAACTTCAGGACAAACCCAAAAAAGTGCTTCCTTCTCTGAAGAATAAAAAGCTAAGCATTCCCTAACTCAACAGTAAGGTCTTTGCAAAATAGGCTTGTGATGGATTCATTATATGATAAGGGTTACAGTACCTTCCTCCACCATGATTTTCCAAATATACAAAAGCTTTTATCTCCCAACAGTAGCATACTAGGTCAATTTGTCTATCGGATTGTTAAGAGTTTAAGAAGATTAGGAGTGGTTTTGAGATCAGGCTTTAAGATAACGTTATCATCTATACCAGGAATGTCCCATGCAATTTTAAAAGAAAAAGTTGAAATCAAACTTTATCAGGTGAAACATCCATTTCCAGATAACCTACACTGCAAGAGTATTTTTCTCCTATATATGTTATTAGAAAGGCCCAGGACAGACTAACCTGCCCCGTGTTGTGTGCTCTCAGGACATAGCAAAAGCAATATTTGAGCTACATAACACAATTCAAAGGTCAAAATTCAAGTTCTCCCTCAACTTTCTGCATTGTAATCCTTTAATATGTTGTCAATCACGAATTTGAAGAGGAGCTTGTCTATAAAACCTACTTCATTTCAGAGCAAGATTTCTATCAGTGTAAACACTCATACTGCAGACTCCTGTAAATCACCCAAGTGCCCAAGACATAAGCACCACTAAAAATACATGCTAAGAAAAGACTAATTAGACAGCTCATTTCTTTAGCCTCCAGGCCCAAAACGATGTTGTGTTTTCTGACCTTCTCCCATACCACTTCCTAATTACTAACTTCATATATGCATAAACAGCTTCATGCTGGCTGCCATTCACAAAGAGCAGCTTAGGAAAACATCTAAGGCCCTGGTCCTGAAACCACACAGACATGTGTTTAAATACAAGCATGTGGGAAACTCCAGCACAGTCTTGGAAGCAGCTCTTGTGTTTGACTGTAAACAAGCACATCGACCCATATGCTGGGACCACAGTCTTGGAAATATCGAAGCTCCAGGACGAATGAACCACATGTCCACGACCAGCTCCTCAGAGAGACCCTGCTGTGGGGTTGTTTCTAAGAGGAAATCCAAGAACACAACTGTGGGCTGCCCATGAGGGTCCCGAAGTCACTCAAAAGGGGTGTCTCGCAAGGCATCAGCCTGACTTGCAAATAGCATTTTGGAGCTCCGCACAGGAACCTCAGGTAACCTGTCACTGTGCCCCGGGAATTCCCGCAGCTACTGACGGCCCTCTGCGAGGGGCGGAGCCTGGCTCCGGGCACCGACACGGGCACATCGCTCCATCACACACACACAAATCCTTCCAGGAGCGGGGCTGCTGCAGGCCGGCGGCCGCTGCGCAGAGGAGGGGGGCGGCAGCACTAGCGAGGCCCCGGCGCTGCCCAGGGCACATTAAAGTGTGATGAGCCAGAGGAGGCGCGGGCACGGCCGGCGAGAGGGCGAGCGAGCGCGATGCCCTGCGTAGCGCAACCCCTGCGACTGCACGGGCAGGGGCGCAGGGCTGGGGCGCGCTGGCAGCAGCGCGACACCCGGAGGCGACCGCCCGAGCGCCAGCACTGCGGGCCGCCCGCGCTCCGCACCGCCGCATCCTGACCGGCCGTCGGGGAAAGAGCCACCACCGCGCCGGCCACTGGCGTTCCCCACGGCCGGCCGGGAAACACACGGACTGCCCACAGCGCCGCCGCGACCCG
>VYXB01000157.1:128509-142487 GCA_013397135.1 Pachyramphus minor
TTCCACAAGTACCCTCGTACACCTAGTGGGATTGCCTACTCAGCACTAAGAGGGAGCTTTGTAGGCCTGGATGCTCATCTGAAAAGTAAAAGATTTAGCTGGAATTGCTCGGGCATCAAAGTCCTGTTTCAGAAGTGCTAAGGCCCAGATCTTCAATGGCAGTCATGTGCCAAACTGAGATTTGAGCAGGAGTTGGTCCCACTGGCTAGATGAATGCACAGCATTAAAAGTATGACTTTCAGGGACTCCACAAGACTGTGTGAAAATTTTGAAACTAAAAAAGGCAAATTTCTACGACTCATTTTCGTGGTTATCTATTAGTTTTCTGTATTTTATAAACCTGTATAGAACAGCCATTCAGCAAAAATGCAGGTAAAATGTTTACCATCTATCTCCAGGAATCATGCTTTAAGGAGCTCTAACAATTTGAATTAATGATGTTAATCCACAAATTTAATGTCTTTAAACAGATTGAAAATTTAAGTCATGATTATGAATAAAAAAAAATCCTGCAAAAATGAACTTTGGGAACTGGTCTTTGCCATGTTCACCGTTGTCATAATATCATAGAATTATAGAATGACATGGGTTGGAAGGAACCTTAAAGATCAAGTAGTTCCAGCCCCGTCCACCAAGGGCAGCAATGCCACACAATAGACCAGGTTGCTCAGGGCCCCATTCAACCTGGTCTTGAATACTTCCAAGGATGGCATATACATCTTTTCTGGACAACCTGTGCCAGTACCACATTGCCCTCTGAATAAAGAATTTCTTCCTAACATCTAATCTGTATCTCTTTTTTTTTTTTTTTTAAGTTTAAAACTGTACCCCCTTGTTCCTATCACTATTTACTGTCATACTATCTAAATGTAAGTTGTCATTAGATGTGTGGCACTAGGTATTTCCCTTTCTCTGTTTCTTTCTGTTTCCAGCTTCTGATGGTTTTTAAATATCTGGTGCTGATTACAGAACAACACTGTGTAGGCCTCCCCTTCCTCTCAACGTATAAATAGTCTCCTGTGTGCGCCTTTGGTGGATGGAGCTGTGCCTTTCCTTATATGGGAGTCCAGAATTCAGTTGATGAAATGGTGCTAAATGGGAGGCTGGGTCAGAAATATTATTGAGCATGAACACACCTATATATAGGAGTATGTAAAACCATAATATACTTTCCTCTACTGTGGTCAGACTTCATCTAAACCCATTAACCTTTTACGGCTACATTTTTTTCATCAATAGAGTAGAAGAACCTGAGACTGTGGATTGTACGTTACAGGAGGCTTTTGAAGCCACAGTGTTATTTGTCTGTGTGGTGCAGTTACAGAAATTAAGATACTCAGTGCGTGGCAGTTCACAACCCCTTGTGGTTTATGATAAATGTGACCAATCAGCAAATCAAAGGCTGGAATAAACCATGAACTTTTCTACGAGCTGTGCTTGGTAAGCTGAATGTTTGCCTCAAGCAACAAATAGTTGTGAATTGCAGTGTTAGACAGGAGATCAGTTCATAGGATATGTTGCCAAAACTGGTCTGTGTGTTGGATGTAGTACCACAGAGTGCAAGAGTAAGTGGCAAAGAGAGGAGAGGAGCCTAGTGCTTGGAGCAGTATTTTACCTGAGCCTAACATTGACTGCAAGATACATTTGTTCTGCTAACAGAATTCAGGGGGGAAATGGGATATTTGGCTCAGATTTTAAAAAACGCGATTAATTTCAGTAGTAGATTAAAGTACTTCTCTGTCAGTATCTTTATGGCAGTATTTTCAGAGAAATGTCTCAGCATAAGCGAACAACTGAGGCAAATGCCTAGTTTTGTATATTATTTGTACATTATTTTGTATGTATTTCTAATGCACAAATTAGACCGCAACAACACTTCTAAATCATTTAAAATGTAGGTCCAACACAGTGTGATTCTCTGCATTCTGAGATTCTTTATGCAAAGGAAATGAAAACTACTAACTATTGATATGAGATAATTGTCGTTGTTCTTGTGTTCCCACTGCCATTAGCCTGTGTGTAACACTAGATGTGCACACAGCAGTCAGCCAGACTTGGCTGAAGGTCTGGTCCCCATTTAAAATTATACAAATTCTACAGTATCCACATTGACATTATGGACCTGGGTAAGCCATCTACCAACTGTACTAACTTGGAAATTAGCAGTTTTAATTCCCATGGCTGGTGCTTTTTTTAACAGAATAATGGTTTGATATCTTTTGCTACTAAAATAGGCGTAAAAACCTTGCTAGTGCACATTCCTATCTTGATGTACAGAAGAGGAGATGCAAAACACCTTCTTCTGGAAGCAGTTGTACGGCTCTCCATGAATGGGAGGCAACTAAGGCGCAAAACCATGAGTTTAAAACCAGGCATATACCCAACTTGCATCACAAACACATCTGGGCAGACACAGTGTCCCAGGCAGGACTGGTATCTGCTCACTAACCTGCAGCAGATGCTATCACGTACAGGGAGTGGAGACTTTGTGACTTGCAAGAAATCTTGCAGACTGCCCTAAACACTGGACTGATAACTGCCTTTGTGTGGTGCAGATGTTTCCAGCTTCTGTATCAGTTCTTGGACCCTGTGGGATCCAAATGTCCTGTTTTTCAAAGATGGAGAGGACCTGCTTTTTCTTCATCAGGCCCTGGAATTTCAGCATTTCACAGAATCATAGAATGGCTTGGGTTGGAAAAGACATTAAAAATCATCTAGTTCTAAACATGGACAGAGACACCTCCCACTAGACCAGTTTGTTCAAAGCTCTGTCCAACCTCACCTTGAACACTTCCAGGAATAGGGTCTCCACAACTTCTCTGGGCAACCTGTTCCAGTGCCTCACCATCCTCATGGTAAATAATTTCTTCCTAGTTATCTAATTTAATCCTGCCTTCTGTCAGTTTAAGGCCATTCCCCCTTGTCTTGTCACTACATGCTCTTGTAAAAAGTTCCTCTCCAGATTTCTTACAAGCCTTTTATAGATACTGGAATGTTTTCTAGGGTCTCCCCAGAGACTCCTCTTCTCCAGGCCTAACAAGCCCAACTCTTTCAGCCTGTCTTCATAAAGGAGGTGTCCCAGCACTCTGGTCATTTTTGTGGCCTCCTCTGGACTTGTTCCAACAGGTTCAACTCTTTCTTGTGCTGTGGGCCCCAGAGCTGGATGCAGTACTCCAGGTAGGATCTCACAGGAGTAGAGTAGAGGGGTGGAATCACCCCTCCCAACTTGGTGGCCACACTGCTTTTGATGCAACCCAGGATACACTTGGCTTTCTGGGCTGCAAGTGCACATTGCTGGGTCATGTCCAGCCTCTCATCCACCAGCACCCCCCAGTCCCTCTCCTTAGAGCTGTGATCAATATATTCTCCTTCTAGTTTGGCTTTTGTGCTCGGGATTGCCCCAACCCAGGTGCAGCACCTTGTAGTTGGTCTTGTTGAACTTCATGACGTTCGCACAGGCCCACCTCTTCATCCTATCAAGGTCCCTCTGCATTGGCATCCCTTCCCTCCAGCACATCAACTGCACCACACAGCTTGGTGTCATCAGTAAAATTCCTGAGAGTGCCCTCAGTCCCACTGTCTATGTCACTGACAGAGGTGTTGAACAGCACCGGTCCCAACACTGACCCCTGAGGGACACCACTCATCACTGGTCTCCACTTGGACATTGAGTGATTGACCACAACTCTATGGGTATGATCATCCAGCCAGTTTCTTATCTACCAAGTGGTCCACCCATCAAACCCATGTGTCTCCAGTTTACAGACAAGGATGTCGTGTGGGACAATGTCAAATGCTTTACATGAGTCTGGGTCCCATGAAGAGAATTTTGTCCCATGATGACAATTTTGCGATCTGTAATCAGCAGTGTTTTCCCTAAGACCTTTCAGAGATGGAGTCCTTTTCTGTACACCAGCTACATTATGTGCTGGTACAACATACAGTGTGGGATCTTGATTAAGCAATTTCTTTCCTTAGAAAGCATTCATGTGCTGTGATTGTTCCACGAAGAAAATTACCTCTCCTGGGTGCTCTGGCTTGAGCATAGGATTGAAAATGTCTGCCAATATTTGGCTTTACAGGCCACTTTACACTTGGAAGTGAAAATGCTCAGACTTGCACAATGTGTCCAGGATATGCCATCAGCTTTGTCCATGAACTCCTGTATTGCTGTATCTTCCCTTGGCTATTTTACTTTACAAGCTTATGCACAGAAGCCAGCCTGTGACTAAGGTGTCATATCTGTGGGTAGACACACCTGCACCTGCTGAGCTTGTTTTGCAGTGTTGAGGGGTTATCTGTTGATCACAGCAGTCAAGACTACTTCCATTAGTAACACCCATATCTCTTGTTACTTGAAAAGTCTACACAAAGGATTCCCTGTGTTCAGACAACACCTCTAGGTCAGACCTACCCCTCTGAAGGTTCCCCTCTACAAGAGGAACCTTCCTTGTATCTGAGGTTTATCCTCCTGGGTTTGATATACAATTTGATAATTGCACATTTTGACTGTGCAGGCATTTTTGACAATAGTTCATTTTGCATAAAATTCATAAACTTCAAGTGAACTCCTTACAACAGAAACATCCCTCAGGAAATGAAGCTGTGTTCTACTGGCTCTTCTTTTTCTTTGGTGGCGTTGGGTTGTAAGTTTTGTAAGTTTTTCATTGCTGTTCCAGACACTATTGCTACTGCTGTTCCTGAGGGATGTGTCAAGTTCAGCTTTGCCACTGACGGTCTTTGAAGTCTGCTGCTGTGACTGCAATTAATCCACTTTGGCCCACCACTCATGCAGAACAGTCCTATGGGAGGAATAGCCTGTTGTGTACTATGTGTAAACTTTCATTGATGAAGAGGGGGGGGTCTTTATGGTGAGAAAGGAAAGAGAGTTGAATGCTCAGTTAATCTGCAAGAAAACAGTATTCATTGTTCCTGACTTTAGAAAGGGACTGGTGAAATGGGACACACCCATTCTCAAAGACACCTGAAGTGGAGATGGGGCAAAGGACATCATTATATCCAAAAACCTCCTCTCTTGGCCTTATTTTCCTCATACCCCTGTGGTCTGTAAACTTCAGGGAAATAACCCCATGTAAGTGCTTCATTAGAGGTCTGTGGTCATGGCAAAGCTGCTGCAGTACATCTAGAAATGTGATGTAGCATTAATTCAGAAATTCAAGATGGTGCTCCTACGTACCTTTGGAAGGATACAGACTGTCTGGACTCAAAAAATGCTATAAAAAGAAACTATAAGACCAACAGTTGTGAGCATGCCAAGTATTAAAATCTGACATAGCAAAACTCCTTTGGACGCATTTGTCATCAGAGAAAGAGAAACATTTTCAAAATAACTTTTTAACTGAAAAATTAATAGAGGAGGGTCTAATGGTTGTCTGGAAGTTTTCTGCTAGCTAAACTGACCTATGTTCTTCTGCGCAATAGCTCAGAATCATGAATTTGAATCTGCAGTCAGATTTTGCAAGAAGTCAGCTGGGAAACAGCTCTAGGGGATATCTTCCTGTCAAGGATTCATGATTCACTCCATCTTCTCTCTCTAGACCACGCCACTGAGAGGGTTACTCTTTCAGCAGGAAAAGTTAAGGAGATCAGGTATATTTTAGACTTTGGAAATAACAAGCCATTAGAGAACACACAGTTTCAGACCCAGGATTTACTTATTAGGAAACTGAGTTATTTGCAAGTGTTTTCACCCATTACTGATGTAAAGCCTGAGCTTTCCAGTAGAGAAGAAGTGGTACTCTGCAAGTTGTTTCATCATCTGCCTGTTAAAAAAATTAATTTCACCACTCTTTAAATGCTTGTCTTTCAGAGAAAGAAAACCTAAAATAAAAAAAAGATGTATAATCTTATTAGGAATGTAGTGCTGATTTAAACTTTTTTCTTGCTCTTTATGAATTTTGGAATAGTATGGTTTAGATGTTCAAGAGATGTGACATGTTGGGCTGAGTTTTAAGACAAATGGAGAATTTTAGAGGTTGGCATTCTTGGAGGGGCTTTTGGCATGCAGGAGCAGGTTGTCTTAAGATGATTAACAGTCATCTTCGTGCTTGTTTTTTAATTTTGTCTTTCCTGGGTTTTTGTACACCACTATCTGAATTTTTATCAACAAGATCAACAAGAATCCATTTTTACAGATGATTCAGGCTGGTGTCACTCCAGGATATGTCTTTTTAAAAGAAAATAGAAGGGAAATGGTATATACCAGGTGGGAAATTAGAAAGACAGACTAATTAGAAATTAGAAAGCACTCACTGCTGCAAAGGAATTCAGAGGTATTTGTAATCCTGTTCCAAACTATTAAAAATATGTGCTAATTTTTTCTGTTAATGACGTATCCATATGTAAACTAACTTTATGCCCTTTTTTTTCTTTTTTTTTTTTTTTTTTTGGGCTAAGGTATAGTAGGGGGTTTTTTCTGTTGAAAGGTTTCATAAGCTTTTGATTTATTCTGGCTTCCTATACAGCCCAGGCCATATAACTCCCCTCAGTAAGTCATGGGCAGAGGAACCTATTAGGTCCTCCTGCTTCAGTGACGTTCTTTAACTTTGTTATGCGTGGTTGCATTGTCCCCTGTTCTACACAAGTGGTTTCTCACTAAAATCCTACCAAAATTTCTGCTTTTCTGAGTGTGAACTTACCACACAGAGAGATGGTAAAGTTGCTCACAGGAAGAAAGCCATACATTTAATTTACCTGAGGCTTCATTCTACCACTTCTCATAATAAATTGGATATAACTCTAGTGCCACTACAACTATTTGAAGTTACTAACTGGTAAGCTTATCCCAATAACCAAAGCCAGGTACTCTTTAAAAAATACTCTGTGTCTCTTTATTGCTTTGAGGATCTACTACTTGTTATATCAAGGTGAAAGTCTTGCATGAAACCTGTCGTTTAGCAATGGATATACAGCATCAATTAGTCAGCTGCAGATTCTTTGTTATTGTTCAGCGTTACCCAGTCAGAGATTTTAACAACCTGACCTCTTGCTAACTGCAAGAAGTCATGGATTAACGATATTAGCAGTTCAGCTTGCAGTCTAAATGGACAGCTAGCCTGTACCTAAATAAAGTGGTAAAGTATGGATTGTCTCAACCTGGAAGGCTGTTGAGACAGAGAGAGGCAACAATTCTATAAATAGAATGGACATCTATAATTTAGGCTGAGCTTTGTACTCCTGTGTATTGCTTGGACCTCTACGCAGGGAGGTGTACGGGAATCTCATGAGATGCAACCAAGCCAAGTGCAACGTCCTGCACCTGGGCTGGGGCAACCCCCAGTATCTATACCAGCTGGGTATACAGTATTTATATGCAAGGATTGAGAACAGCCCTGCTGAGAAGGACTTGGAGTTAATGGTGAATGAAAAGCTGCACATGAGCCAGCAAGCCCCAGAAGCCAACTATATCCTGGAGTGCATAAAAAGAAACATGGTTAGCAGGCTGGGAGAGGAGATTCTGTCTCTATATTCCATTCTGGTGAGATACCACCTTTAATTCTGTGTTCAGCTGTGGAATCTTCAGTACAAGAAAGATACAGACCTGTTGGAACAGGTCCACAGAAGAGACACAGAAATGATCAGAGGGCTTGAGAACCTATGAGGACAGGCTGAGAGTGTGGGGGTTGTTCAGACTGGAGAAGAGAAAGCTGATTAAAAAGAGACCTTATTGCAGTCTTTCAACCCTTTAAGTAGGGAGGCTTCTAAGAAAGGAGTGGACAGACTTTTTGATAGAGTCTATAGTGATAGGACAATGGGAAGCAGTTTTAAACTAAAAGAGGGTAAATTTAGACTAGGTAAAAGGAAGAATTTTTTTGTGATGAGGATGGTGAAACACTGGCACAGGTTGCCAACAGATGTAGTCAATGTCCCATCCCTGGAAACATTCAAGACCAGGTAGGATGGGGCTCTGAATGACCTGATCTAGTTGAAGATGTCCCTGCTCACTGCAGGGAGTTGGACCAGATAACCTTTAAGCGTCCTTCCAACACAAAGCATTTTATATTTCTCTGACTCTATGGTGAAGTTGTATTATCCTTAGTTTTTCTTTCAGCATAACAGGAATGAATCAGTAAATAACTGACTGTACAATGCTTTTCAAATCACTTCAGCACAGCAGTTTTTCATCACTAAGCCTTGATGAAAAAGTTGAGTTAAAACTGCATTTCAATTGGGAATCATTTCAATATGTGAACCAAAAAAATTGACTTTTGTCACTCTCTTTTCCTCTACAGACTGTTTTTACACCTGAGCTTTTTCTACTTGAGTACAAGTCACACAGAGACCCCTCCTGCCATACCACAATAGCTGAAGAAGAAACTGAAATGTGTAGTGAAACATATAGTACAAATAAGAAACTTTACCTGTTGAGGCTTCAAGATGCTCATGTACTAGATCTGTGATTCCAAGGAGCAAGACAGAGATGTTCCTCAAAAGTTGGACGTTGTCCTAAACAGCTCCCTGATTTTTGTATGAATTGACATGATTATCTAATTGCAGCAAAACACAGCACTGTTAGTTAACTTGCCTGCATGGAGAGTTAGTGTTTTCTCTTGCTCTGAATAAATCTGATTGGTCTGCTCACCCCTTGCAGGGGAAGTGGCTCTGCAGCCTGAGTAAGGGCTATCAGTACCTTTGTCCAAAATACAAAAGGAGAAGAAGGTACCCTAGCAGTAATTAATGAATCTTATTTCGTGAATTACACTTGCATGGAAATGAGTGTAGTGTTACAGACTGTAAATTACAGGTAGCAAACTAGACTGAATGAGGCTGATTAGAAACATCTGTTTGCATAGAGATACCACCTTCTGGCAATGAATGGCAGTGCTCAGATGGCTTGTGTTCCCACTTTGAATAAGTGTAGATTCGCTCTCTTGTTATAAGAAGAAAAGTTGGATAGAAAATGGCACAATCAATATCCATGATTTTTCATGTTGATGCTTAAGACAGACCATCAAGCTGTGCAGTCTTTTACAGAAGACAGGAAATAGTATGAATCACTTAGGAATAGGAGATACACATTGTTTAAACCATCCATACTCCAGCACAAAACATGCAGTCCTGTTTTGATACCAAGTGTAAACCAACACTCTGGATCACACAACTGTAATCCAGCTTTCCTCAAATTATTGCCACTTTAACACATTCCTTCTAGAAAAACAGAAGATTTTCTTAAGAATATTAAGATCTTTGTTTCTCCTTCTAGGCCACTGACTATTAAATGCTATGTACATACCAAGAGATTTTTTTTTTCCCCACTATCTATAATAACAATACATTTTTTCTAGTACTTTTGTAAAAGCCTTTTGTTACAGTCAACATGATCAGTCAAATACTGCTACTGTAGACAACTTCAAGCAGTAAGAAGACAGAATTCTTGTATTTCATCCTCTGAATGAAAATAACACTGCTTTTAGTATCAAAACCTTCACTCTCACACACAGAAAGTCCTCAATAAGATAACGTGTTGGTTTCAGATGATGCTATTGAGTGGTGAAAGTTTCCTATTTCATTTTTTTGCCTAGAAAATTAAACTTGGTGCTTCAGTTTTGTTTGTTTGTTGTTTCATTTGTTTGTTTTTTTAATACAGTGGTTCTATCTTGAAATCTTAAAACAGTGTAGTCAATTCTACAGTTGCAATTTGATGTTCCTATGTGGAATAAGAATTCCTATTCTTATATGTGAAGAGTGCGATTTCTTATGCAACCTGATCTCTAGACAAGAGGATATTTATTTACCTTTACCAATTAATGCCATGGGAGCCAGGATAGATCTGCAAGGACCACTTAAAGACTATAGCTTTTATTTGATTTTGAATTTATTTTTTTTTTTTAAAGTAATTCCAGATGATGGGGGAAACTGTGACTGCTTAAGGACTGCCCAGAAATTAAAGTGGAAAAAAAAGTGAGAGATTCTTCACTGTCAGCCCTTGCTCTGCATATTCTAGTTGCATTACTCCTGCTTAGAGTGGAAATGACTGGTAATTGTCACTTTGATTTGTCAGACTGGAGATTTTGCTCCTAGGGGTGAGATTAATTTCAAAGTTTCTTGAATAAAAATCTACCTTCGTCTGCTCTGCTAGCCTGGCTGCATGAGATTCATGCAAACTCTTCCAAGGGGTATGAGGAAGGAGGTTTCCAGTGTGAGTTTTCTCCGCCAGTGAGTTTCTTGTTATGCATTGCAGGTCTATTAGGAAAAGCAAATTAAGGAAAGCTAGCTTGTGAGCAGAAAATTAACATTTCCCCTTCTGTCTTTTCGGATGATGAGATAACTGTGATTACTCAGGCAGGCTTGGCAGAAAAAGCACAGTTCCTGAGGAAGTGAAAGTGCTGAGGCCACAAGCAGTCAGACTGAGGGAAAGAAACTTGGGGCTTCTCCAGGCATTTGTAAACCACTGTTTCTCCAAGACCAGACCTTTAGCTAGTGTAGATGACACAGCCTAGGGACCCAGGATCTGGTGCCTTCTGGAGGCTAAGCACAATTCCCGGATGAGGCCATCTACTACTAGTACTATAAGGACACCGTCTTCCTCTCAGACTCCTGTTGCCATCGCATCCCTTCCTGCAGTCCTCATGCATCACCCGTGAGAAAATGCTTTTAAAGGCAAAGGTTCTGTGGAAAGCTGTCCTTTAGGACATGATGAGAAATATGCACCACGAAAGGGAGCATGGTGTGAGCTATACCCTGTTGTGCTCACATTGCTGCAGAGAAGAGAGGTAGACTTCTGCTACACACAGATTGGCATAATTTGTTTTTTTAATACTGAGTTGTGTGTACTCACCTGGCATAACAAACACTGCTCCACTCATAAGGTTGAAGAAATGTAGGTCTTTTGACCAAGGGCTGATAGTAGCCTGGCTTTGAAACTTACATAGAGAAACCCTGTCGTGCTTCTTCCCTTTGTTTTCCCTTACAAATTGGTGGTGTGATAACTGCTCTAGCTACTCTGATGGAAGATTTGTGAAAGAGCAGTGAAGGCACCAGGATAAGCATGTCTCTGTGGCAGAAAATATATTCACTGCTTGGCACTTCAACTGCTATCGTTGCCTCATAGCTGATCACAGGAGTTGGACAGACTACTGGGAGTAAAAGAGGTCAGAAGTCTGCATTTCAGACTGCTATCAACAATATGACCTGGGACAAACTGTGTGTGCAAATCTCTTGCATTTATAATTTCCAGTTAATAAGTCCTGGAAAATAAAGATGTTATTTCACATGTTCAAACTATAACAAGGAAGTTGTGACTTACCTCCCCTGTAAGTAATGTATTCTGAATATAGGAATTACCGTGTATTGGAGTGCCAAGCAAATGTTTTTGTGTCAAGAGATGCCTTTGCTGATAAATTTGAGGTAAAGAATCCAGACTGGCAGTGGTTCCTGGCTTAGGAGGCCTCATTCCTTCTGCTTCAGGCATCTCATCAAACTGCTCTCTGAAAAATTCAGCTGTGCTTCTCTCTAAAGCCAGACTGGCAGCCTGTCTCTATGAAACCTGTAGGCAGGCACTGCCTAGAACCTCCCTGCTCCAGTTGTTATGAATCTTGCTTAATTTCTACCCTAAAGTTACTGATAGCCAGTCCATACTCCTTTGTTCATATGCCAGCATTGTGTTTTAGCTCAAAGAGTTGCTCACCCAACACAGCATTTTGTAATCTGATGTTTTTACAGGAAGTAATTAAATGTCTTCAAGCCTTCTCTTAACTGAGTGAAATAACCAGGCTCTTTTTGTCTTCTTTCAGAAGAACTGTGATTCTGTCCAGAACCCTGAGTGTAGCACTGGGTAATACATATTAGGAATTGCCCAAGGGTCCAGTTTTGTTTCAACCATGTGCAAGTTGATATTTCTGACCCTCATGTTTTGTCTTTGAATATTCTAACTGCTTTTTCCTTCACTGAATTTTTCTGTCTAATTTCATGTTTTAGCATCCATGAAAGTCCGGGGGTCTGTGAGTGGTATGAAGAAACAGCTAAGTCTCCATTTTCAATTTGTGAGCTGATTTCTTTGAGTGATGTCATGAATTAGTGATTGAGGTCATTTAAAAAATCACTTCAAAGATTTTGGCAAAAACGCGTTTAACATAAATTTGTGAAAGCCCAACTTAACAAAGTTTGGTGGCAAAGTTTACTCTTACTGCATAGATGAAGCACACATATGACAATCGCATTATGGAGCATACTTGGGACAATCAGACTAGAATCAGGTTAGAATGATTTACACAGAGACCAAGGATGCAGAAAGGTAAGAATGCAAAAGGGTAGGGGAAACCCTCATGTTGAGTCCAGACATTCAAGGAGGACCCCCTTGCTTTCTAAACTCTGGGTGGAGCCTAGGTGAAGCTGAACACAATCTTAGTGCCAGACTGGGTCAGTGGTTTATGTCTAAAGGATCTGGCAGCACTTGATGATTGATGAATTTAACATTTAGAAATAGGATTTACTACAATTACAACATTGAGTAATAAGAGATGGCCACATTCATACTGTACTTGATAGAGGGTATTTGAATTAATTCACACACACATACACAGACACAGAGATGTAAATATCTGTATATATGTACAAAAGTACCTATTAAAATTCACAGCTAATGCCTTTGCATCTCTCAACTGGCAAAGAGTTGAGTCTCAAGGAGTGGTGGCACCAGCTCAGGCCCTGTTGTCAGTTTTTGATGATGGTTCTCTGAATTCTCAGACCTGTGTTTTGGTGAGCTCCAAGAGGCTCTGAGGGAGGTACTGGTGCAGCCACTGCAGCCCAGGGGAGCTCAGGGGACCTTATTTGGAACTTCTGCTCTTAGGGTTGTGAGTTGCTTGGTTTTAGTTATCAGTAAGTCTCCATCCTGCCCTCAATCCAGGTCAGTCATTTTCCTCAAAATTCCAGTAACAATAATATTGTTCCACTTGGACTATGATTCAGACAAGTGATATTCCAAGGCTATTGGGGGATGACTGGTTTTCTCTTGCCCTCTGCCTTGGTTATGCAACAGAAGTTCCTGGTGTGGACCAGAATAAGGTGTTTCTAATAAAATCAAGGGGAGGTTCATCACCCTGGAGTCACTAATCAATGACAAGGCCTAATGAGAATTCCTGAGATCTCAGAGCAGCCTGATGGGAATGCACCACAGCAAGTGCTAGAAGGCAGCCCCTTTAAATAGTGAATTTAAATGAACTACAGATTAGCTGGTCTGCAAGTAGACTGGAAAATTAAAATGGACTGCTTCTCACCTGGATATGTATTTTTGTACTCATAGTAAGGTATATTGGTTGATATCCTTATTCATATTAATAATCCCTGGTTTTATCCTTCTTGCAATATGGACATGGAATAAACAGAATGAAAATAAGAAAAAACAAATAAAATAATTTATCCCTGTAGTACAAATTCCCTGGTATTTCAGGTCTTCCATTCCTCATTTGTCATGGAAAACAGTATCTTTATTATCTATCGTAGGGTGATGAGGGAGCTGGCAGAAGAGCTCGCCAAGCCGCTCTCCATCATTTACCAACAGTCCTGGCTCACTGGGGAGGTCCCAGATGACTGGAAGTTGGCAAATGTCACACCAATCCACAGAAAGGGCTGCAAGGAGGACCTGGGAAACTACAGGCCTGTCAGCCTGACCTCAGTGCCGGGCAAGGTCATGGAGCAGATCATCTTAAGTGCAGTTACACAGCAGCTACAGGATGGACAAGGGATCAGACCCAGCCAGCACAGGTTTAGGAGCGGCAGGTCCTGTCTGACCAACCTGATCTCCTTTTATGATCAGGTGACCCACCTGGTGGATGAGGGGAAGGCTGTGGATGTGGTCTATCTGGACTTCAGGAAAGCCTTTGACACCGTCTCCCACAGCACACTCCTGGAAAAGCTGCAGCCCATGGCTTGGACAGGGGCACTCTGTGCTGGGTTAGGAACTGGCTGGAGGGTCGGGCCCAGAGAGTGCTGGTGAATGGGGCTGCATCCAGCTGGTGGC